>BPLR01016585.1:0-41848 GCA_021605095.1 Caerostris extrusa | reverse complement strand
CGTCCTGTATTGTTTTCATTATCTCATTCACCCTAATGTGTGAATGAGGCATTTTTAAATTGAGCTTACATTCTCCCCTAATTTTCTCCACAAAGCTTTTTCCGACATCTTCTGAGACGTCCTGAAACCTTTCCCGCTTTTCTTATACTTTTTTGTAGCTCACTGTAGGCAAACTATTTAAAAATATATGGATTAAAAAGAAAGCGAAATTTACACAGCAGAATTATTAAAAATAAAATATGTAGCATGAGTGAGGTAATGAAGAGGGGTTACTTTTTGTTAATGAAATCCTTTTTTAATCTCTGTTGCTGATAGTGTTTTTACAGATTCAACCCAATTCTTATAAATCAGCAAAAAATGCAGATACGAAAAGGAGCTGAAATTGAATGAAGGAAATTAAATGAATCAAAGGGATACCGTGAAGGAATCTAGAATGAGATGATATGAATCAAGTTCCAGCTTTTGGTTCATTACTACGAGTCGGGTGAAGATGTTCAAATAAGACTCTCTAAAATGTTACCTCTGTGTATATATATATATATTTCAAATGCGATTCAGTTTGATCAAGATAATTCTACTTTAGCACAAAATTAGCCATTCGTTCACTTTAACTTATACAAATTGTGTATTGACTTATTGCAGATGTTGTGAAATTTAGTAAATCAAACTCCTGTTTAAGTTGTTACTTTGATCTTCTGGATTTTAAAAGCTGACTCAAGTTTCTCGAAATGCTTTAAAATCCTTTGAGAATATTTAAGTTCAACTTAACAAGTGGTTAATGCATAAACCTTATTAATTAGATCATCATGCACATTGAGCCGCCTACGCGCGGTATTTTGGTATAGAGGTATTTTGAAGTGATTAGATGAAACTAATTTCAACACTTTTTCTAAAAATGCACTGCAAAATTATTATAGAAGCCGTATTTCAATTGAAAGACTCCTGAATTTTCAGTTCAAAACTTCTGAATTTCAGGTTCAAAAACAGCGAATTCAAGACTCCGAAGTTAGTGCTGATTTTGAATTTGAATCATAGCCGTTACCAGGGAGATGAGTTGATAATTTAAAGTTCAATATAAATTTTGTATTGAATTTTAACTTGATACTTTTTTATTTTTTTCTTTTGCTGCACATACTGTTGACACCATGTTCCACTTATATATATCCTCAAAATCCACCAACGGACGATTAAGAGATATAAGAGATCTTCCGAGATGATTTTTAATGGTAATTATCCTTCCATCATATCTTGTAGTTGAAATCCCCCAACACCTACTGACAGTCTTACGATATACGTTTATGTACTTTGCTCAATCATAATAATCTTATTTCTAAAAGCAGTGGCTGCTAACGGATGTCAACATAGGATTCAACTGGATGACCTACCAAGCTCCTTTCTTCCTGATACTGGTAACGTTACCGTTGATCTTCGAGTAATTTTTGATTTAAGTAAGTGGGATTTTCATGTTAAAATTGTAATTATATCATGCGTTTACAATATTTTAAAATAAATGGATAGAGTTGTGGTGAGGTGTATGTAAATTTGCAGAATGAATTTAAAATAAATTTAATAATCTTTTAGTTTTAAAATATAAATTTAGAATTCGCATATACTTAAAATGCATAACATTATTTTTAAACTTTATATTGAAAACTCTATTTTTTTAAATTACTAATTTCGAAACTTGATATATTAAAAAATTATGTATATAATATTGAACTCATGCTATGACCTAAACTATATATTAAAAATATATTACTTTATTTCAATTTACAATAAATTCTATTTTTAAATTAATAAAGTAACTAAGAAAATATCTGAAGCATTAGTTATTCAGTGTTCATACTACTGATATAGTATCGATTAATTAGTAAAATTGATTAATTCTGACCGCATTAAATCTCGCCACCGTGGGCATGAACTCATGCAAGTGGGAATCTAAAGACACAATCGTATGAATTTACGAAATGAAATTATCAAAGTGCAAATCATAAACCTTCACATACACAGCTATTTGATAGGATTTAAATAAGTTTTTTGTTGTTGCGCATTTCTACATTCCTTTTAAACATAATCTTCTAATTGTCATCAATTTAGTTGTTGTCCAATGATTTTCTTTATTATTATTTTTTTTTTTTTTGGGGAAGGAATTTCTTAGACAATAATATAATTGCCATGTAAAGAAAAAAAAAAAAGCAATTTTTAAATAGTTGTAAGATGCTTGTTAATGCAAATTTCTTTTTTTCCAATTCCTACTATTAGTTCTGCCTCTCCCTATATATATCTTGTACAAATTTTCAATCGTTAATAAAATTCTTTTATTCGTCCACTCAAGTTCAAATACATTTTTAAACTTGTAGTGGATGACACTGAATGTTAATCAAATTTTTCAAATAGTAATTCATTAATTAAATTAAATTAATTTTTAATACTAACAAGGGGTTTTATAGCAGTTTGTAATGAAAATTGAAATCAATAGGCTAGTAGCTTGGTAAAATGCAAGGATTTCTGTATTTTTCACGAGAAGGTGAAGAATTTCAATTCTTGCCAAAATAAAAGTAACTAAAATAAATTTTTCTTTGTTGACCTAGTAGCAATTGCCTTGTAAATTTTTTATATTACTTGTTTACAATAAAATTGAACATTTTTCTTGTTTCCGTTTAATATTCGAGGATTTATTATTTCTGCATATATTATTGGTTTGAATACTAATAAAATTTAAATTTAATAAATATATAAATGTGTGGTGTTTATTATTCATCTTTGTTTACATACTTAAATTAAGAAGCTGAAGTGATTTGATGCACACAACTATAGTTGGCTTCAGAACTAGGAAGCCAGCTCAAGCAATGAATCTGTCAGTGATTTGATGGGGGGTTACAACGCGTGGGCGTTACCGTCCAGAACATTTGGAAATGTTCATTGCATGTGGGAGCTGTTGGAAAAAGTGGACAAGTGTAAATACTAGTTCAACAATACTGAACTTACTATTGTCCGATGGGGATCATGTTAAAACTACAAACAGTGGAGCGTTGTAACCAAAAACATATTAACTTTTTTACGAATACCTTTTAACTTTCTTGGAATAAGTCATTATGTGGGGCATCTAATTTTGTGTTTTTGTTTAAGCAAGGAGTTTTTTAAACTGTGGATTTCATAGAATATGGGTTCACAGTGTAAATCTTTAACTACTAGTAATGGTGGATCCTGAACAAAAACAGCTGAACTTACTATATGTCTGCAGTTTTGAAAAAGATCATGTTCAAAGTGATCTGTCTAAAAAATTAAGTCGAGAAAATGATAATTTTAAAACTACAAACAAAATAAGTACAGGAAACGTTTATTGGGCAACTTAGGTAAAAACATTTGTTACTAAATTAATGCCTTGTGTTGTATCATATTATACTTGGTAAAAAAAGTGTCAACTTTCAAAAAAAAGTCATATTAACTTTTTACGAATACCTTTTAACTTTCGTAATAAAATGGCACAATATTAGAAAATAAAAAAAAAAAAATAATTTTGTGTTTATGCTTTTTTAAACCAAAGTTTATTTAAACTGCACCGACAAATTTGGTTCAATGGCGTAAGTGACAATGTTTGCTGTCAAGACGAGGAGGAAAAAAATAAGTGCAATAGAATATGGGTTCGTAAATTTGCTGAGCAGCTTGTGTTGTATCTGACTGGGTAAAAAATCGTTCAAAGTGGCGTCTGTCTAAAATTAAGTCGGTTCAATGGCGTAAATGTGACTGGTCAAAAACAATGATGTAGAAATAAGTAAGTAGGAAACGTTTATTGGGCAACTTAGGTACAAAACAGCTTGTGTTATGCCTATATTATACTGTATCTTATTGCTGAGCAGCTTGTGTTGTATCTACAGGTACAAAACAGCTTGTGTGCTGAAAAATTGTTACAGTTATTGTTCAAAGTGGCGTCTGTCTAAAAAATTAAGTCGGTTCAATGGCGTAAAATAAGGAACAATGTTTAAGGTATACACACTGTATAAAGCCCAATGATGTAAAAAATGATGGCTGCAAAATGTGACTGGTCAAAAACATAGAAATAAGTACAGGAAACGTTTATTGGGCAACTTAGGTACAAAACAGCTTGTGTTATGCCTATATTATACTGTATCTTATTGCTGAGCAGCTTGTGTTGTATCTACAGGTACAAAACAGCTTGTGTGCTGAAAAATTGTTACAGTTATTGTTCAAAGTGGCGTCTGTCTAAAAAAATTAAGTCGGTTCAATGGCGTAAAATAAGGAACAATGTTTAAGGTATACACACTGTATAAAGCCCAATGATGTAAAAAATGATGGCTGCAAAATGTGACTGGTCAAAAACATAGAAATAAGTACAGGAAACGTTTATTGGCAACTTAGGTACAAAACAGCTTGTGTTATGTTATGCCTATATTATACTGTATCTTATTGCTGAGCAGCTTGTTGTATCACTGTATCTACAGGTACAAAAACTTGTGTGCTGAAAAAAAAATTGTTACAGTTATTGTTCAAAGTGGCGTCTGTCTAAAAATTAAGTCGGTTCAATGGCGTAAAATAAGGAACAATGTTTAAGGTATACACACTGTATAAAGCCCAATGATGTAAAAAATGATGGCTGCAAAATGTGACTGGTCAAAAACATAGAAATAAGTACAGGAAACGTTTATTGGGCAACTTAGGTACAAAACAGCTTGTTTTATGCCTATATTATACTGTATCTTATTGCTGAGCAGCTTGTGTTGTATCTACAGGTACAAAACAGCTTGTGTGCTGAAAAAAATTGTTACAGTTATTGTTCAAAGTGGCGTCTGTCTAAAAATTAAGTCGGTTCAATGGCGTAAAATATAGGAACAATGTTTAAGGTATACACACTGTATAAAGCCCAATGATGTAAAAAAAAAATGATGGCTGCAAAATGTGACTGGTCAAAAACATAGAAATAAGTACAGGAAACGTTTATTGGGCAACTTAGGTACAAAACAGCTTGTGTTATGCCTATATTATACTGTATCTTATTGCTGAGCAGCTTGTGTTGTATCTACAGGTACAAAACAGCTTGTGTGCTGAAAAATTGTTACAGTTATTGTTCAAAGTGGCGTCTGTCTAAAAAATTAAGTCGGTTCAATGGCGTAAAATAAGGAACAATGTTTAAGGTATACACACTGTATAAAGCCCAATGATGTAAAAAATGATGGCTGCAAAATGTGACTGGTCAAAAACATAGAAATAAGTACAGGAAACGTTTATTGGGCAACTTAGGTACAAAACAGCTTGTGTTATGCCTATATTATACTGTATCTTATTGCTGAGCAGCTTGTCTTGTATCTACAGGTACAAAACAGCTTGTGTGCTGAAAAAATTGTTACAGTTATTGTTCAAAGTGGCGTCTGTCTAAAAAATTAAGTCGGTTCAATGGCGTAAAATAAGGAACAATGTTTAAGGTATACACACTGTATAAAAGCCCAATGATGTAAAAAATGATGGCTGCAAAATGTGACTGGTCAAAAACATAGAAATAAGTACAGGAAACGTTTATTGGGCAACTTAGGTACAAAACAGCTTGTGTTATGCCTATATTATACTGTATCTTATTGCTGAGCAGCTTGTGTTGTATCTACAGGTACAAAACAGCTTGTGTGCTGAAAAAAAATTGTTACAGTTATTGTTCAAAGTGGCGTCTGTCTAAAAATTAAGTCGGTTCAATGGCGTAAAATAAGGAACAATGTTTAAGGTATACACACTGTATAAAGCCCAATGATGTAAAAAATGATGGCTGCAAAATGTGACTGGTCAAAAACATAGAAATAAGTACAGGAAACGTTTATTGGGCAACTTAGGTACAAAAAAACAGCTTGTGTTATGCCTATATTATACTGTATCTTATTGCTGAGCAGCTTGTGTTGTATCTACAGGTACAAAAAACAGCTTGTGTGCTGAAAAATTGTTACAGTTATTGTTCAAAGTGGCGTCTGTCTAAAAAATTAAGTCGGTTCAATGGCGTAAAATAAGGAACAATGTTTAAGGTATACACACTGTATAAAGCCCAATGATGTAAAAAATGATGGCTGCAAAATGTGACTGGTCAAAAACATAGAAATAAGTACAGGAAACGTTTATTGGGCAACTTAGGTACAAAACAGCTTGTGTTATGCCTATATTATACTGTATCTTATTGCTGAGCAGCTTGTATTGTATCTACAGGTACAAAAACAGCTTGTGTGCTGAAAAAAATTGTTACAGTTATTGTTCAAAGTGGCGTCTGTCTAAAAAATTAAGTCGGTTCAATGGCGTAAAATAAGGAACAATGTTTAAGGTATACACACTGTATAAAGCCCAATGATGTAAAAAATGATGGCTGCAAAATGTGACTGGTCAAAAACATAGAAATAAGTACAGGAAACGTTTATTGGGCAACTTAGGTACAAAACAGCTTGTGTTATGCCTATATTATACTGTATCTTATTGCTGAGCAGCTTGTGTTGTATCTACAGGTACAAAACAGCTTGTGTGCTGAAAAAAATTGTTACAGTTATTGTTCAAAGTGGCGTCTGTCTAAAAATTAAGTCGTTCAATGGCGTAAAATAAGGAACAATGTTTAAGGTATACACACTGTATAAAGCCCAATGATGTAAAAAATGATGGCTGCAAAATGTGACTGGTCAAAAACATAGAAATAAGTTCAGGAAACGTTTATTGGGCAACTTAGGTACAAAACAGCTTGTGTTATGCCTATATTATACTGTATCTTATTGCTGAGCAGCTTGTGTTGTATCTACAGGTACAAAAACAGCTTGTGTGCTGAAAAAAATTGTTACAGTTATTGTTCAAAGTGGCGTCTGTCTAAAAATTAAGTCGGTTCAATGGCGTAAAATAAGGAACAATGTTTAAGGTATACACACTGTATAAAGCCCAATGATGTAAAAAATGATGGCTGCAAAATGTGACTGGTCAAAAACATAGAAATAAGTACAGGAAACGTTTATTGGGCAACTTAGGTACAAAACAGCTTGTTTTATGCCTATATTATACTGTATCTTATTGCTGAGCAGCTTGTGTTGTATCTACAGGTACAAAACAGCTTGTGTGCTGAAAAATTGTTACAGTTATTGTTCAAAGTGGCGTCTGTCTAAAAAATTAAGTCGGTTCAATGGCGTAAAATAAGGAACAATGTTTAAGGTATACACACTGTATAAAGCCCAATGATGTAAAAAATGATGGCTGCAAAATGTGACTGGTCAAAAACATAGAAATAAGTACAGGAAACGTTTATTGGGCAACTTAGGTACAAAACAGCTTGTGTTATGCCTATATTATACTGTATCTTATTGCTGAGCAGCTTGTGTTGTATCTACAGGTACAAAACAGCTTGTGTGCTGAAAAAAAATTGTTACAGTTATTGTTCAAAGTGGCGTCTGTCTAAAAATTAAGTCGGTTCAATGGCGTAAAATAAGGAACAATGTTTAAGGTATACACACTGTATAAAGCCCAATGATGTAAAAAATGATGGCTGCAAAATGTGACTGGTCAAAAACATAGAAATAAGTACAGGAAACGTTTATTGGGCAACTTAGGTACAAAAACAGCTTGTTTATGCCTATATTATACTGTATCTTATTGCTGAGCTGCTTGTCTTGTATCTACAGGTACAAAACAGCTTGTGTGCTGAAAAAAATTGTTACAGTTATTGTTCAAAGTGGCGTCTGTCTAAAAATTAAGTCGGTTCAATGGCGTAAAATAAGGAACAATGTTTAAGGTATACACACTGTATAAAGCCCAATGATGTAAAAAATGATGGCTGCAAAATGTGACTGGTCAAAAACATAGAAATAAGTACAGGAAACGTTTATTGGGCAACTTAGGTACAAAACAGCTTGTTTATGCCTATATTATACTGTATCTTATTGCTGAGCAGCTTGTGTTGTATCTACAGGTACAAAACAGCTTGTGTGCTGAAAAAAAATTGTTACAGTTATTGTTCAAAGTGGCGTCTGTCTAAAAATTAAGTCGGTTCAATGGCGTAAAATAAGGAACAATGTTTAAGGTATACACACTGTATAAAGCCCAATGATGTAAAAATGATGGCTGCAAAATGTGACTGGTCAAAAACATAGAAATAAGTACAGGAAACGTTTATTGGGCAACTTAGGTACAAAACAGCTTGTGTTATGCCTATATTATACTGTATCTTATTGCTGAGCAGCTTGTGTTGTATCTACAGGTACAAAACAGCTTGTGTGCTGAAAAAAATTGTTACAGTTATTGTTCAAAGTGGCGTCTGTCTAAAAATTAAGTCGGTTCAATGGCGTAAAATAAGGAACAATGTTTAAGGTATACACACTGTATAAAGCCCAATGATGTAAAAAATGATGGCTGCAAAATGTGACTGGTCAAAAACATAGAAATAAGTACAGGAAACGTTTATCAACTTAGGGCAACTTAGGTACAAAACAGCTTGTGTTATGCCTATATTATACTGTATCTTATTGCTGAGCAGCTTGTGTTGTATCTACAGGTACAAAACAGCTTGTGTGCTGAAAAATTGTTACAGTTATTGTTCAAAGTGGCGTCTGTCTAAAAATTAAGTCGGTTCAATGGCGTAAAAATAAGGAACAATGTTTAAGGTATACACACTGTATAAAGCCCAATGATGTAAAAAATGATGGCTGCAAAATGTGACTGGTCAAAAACATAGAAATAAGTACAGGAAACGTTTATTGGGCAACTTAGGTACAAAACAGCTTGTGTTATGCCTATATTATACTGTATCTTATTGCTGAGCAGCTTGTGTTGTATCTACAGGTACAAAACAGCTTGTGTGCTGAAAAAAATTGTTACAGTTATTGTTCAAAGTGGCGTCTGTCTAAAATTAAGTCGGTTCAATGGCGTAAAATAAGGAACAATGTTTAAGGTATACACACTGTATAAAGCCCAATGAGAGTACTCGAAGGATCAGGATGTTTTCCTAGTGTAGTGACATTCGCGGGCGATACTTGTAAAATGACGGTAATAATAATATTGAATTACAAGCTGTGTTGTAATTATGCTACCCAGTGCAAAGGTTTCCATACATATTTCTTTGTTTTGTTCCTGCCCTGTTACACTTTTTGCAGACAAATTTCTGCAATTCTCACCACTTAACTGCATTGGTCCCACTTAACTCCATAAACTGATGTTTTATTGCATTTTTATACATCTTAACACCTACTATCACCTTTCCAAGTTTGTAAGCAGAGCTTATATACATCCTGCATACTGAAATCTAATGTGCATTTCTGTCTTATCATTTTTTTAATTTTTATAAAATTACTTTATTTTATTATAAGAAATCATTGCAGTTTTCGTAATCTATGTAATGTACTTGCAATAATAGTAATTAGTGCATTACATAAATTACGAAAGTTTTCACAGTTTAAGTAATCTACGTAATACAATTACAGTAGAAGTAATTAGTACATTACACAAATTACGAAAACTTTTCTAACTATTCTTAAACAAAATAACTTCGTAAAATCTATCGATGCTTGATGAAAGGAAGTATTTCCATCAAGTAGAGGAATTTTAGCAATAATTGCTCAGCATTGGCTTTCGTAGGGGGAAATTATAGGAAGCATCAACTACCTACATTTGCTTTCACATTCACTTTTTGAATTAAGTTAAATCTGGTAGCTAAGATTGCTGAGTGCACTATTAATAGACATAACTTTTTTTTGTTTGTATATACTATTTCAGCGTTTTATCTCTGAGGGCAATTTAAGGATATGAGCTTACATCGGCGAATGTCTCTATATAAAGAGTACGATATCTTTTATATTGTAGAATACAATTTTAAAAACGTTTAAAATTAAACTGTTTTTTTTCTTTAGTTTCTACAAATGAATAGATGTGAAAATAGTATTTCAAAAATTATACATTGTATATCAACATTAAAAATTCTTTTCTTATAAATTATAATTTTGAAATAATCTTTTTGTTTCTTTTCATCTCAGCTTAGCACATAATATGTTTTATGAATTGCTTTGTAGCCGGGCAACACTAGATCATATCTGTATAAGTTATGTTGTATGTTATCTGTATAATATGCGTATTAATTAAAAAACAGATGAACATATTATAAATTACAAATAAAAATAAGCTATATTCATATGATAAAAAATTAAAATGAAACTATTAATAACTTTCTAAAATGGCTCAAGTTGGAAAATAGAGCTCTTCTAATGACACTTTTGAAAATGTTTATTCCAAATCGGGGTACAAAAGGAGGGTACACTTTTTGTATACATTTGATAAGTGGATAACTTTTAAACCCTGTATAAGTCTGAAATTGTTCCGTTCTAGTAGCAAATGACTTCAGGGCAAACTAGTTCCCCTCCCGAAATAACAAACAATATGCACTAAATAAGCTTATGTACTAATGCATTATAATACTATTTGCATATAATGCTAATGTATATAATATATAATACTAATTTATATGTATCTATATGCATTGTATATAATACTAATGTAATATAATGTTACTGTATTATAATACTACCGTGTAATAATGCGTGATAATGCACTTAAGTACATAATACATAACTATATATACTTAATAACGCATTTTTATTATATATTTTTGACTTCTTTAGAAGTTAATGAAAATCACAAATCCATCAAACCTACCACTGACTCGTATTTAAAATTCATACTGCAAATAATATGTGATATTTACTTCCTAATTTACTTCAATTTCACATGAGCCTATTAAACGATGCTCACATGTCACCTAGCTTCCTTTTTTAATATACTGAGCACAAAATACATAATACTTTTACATAATACTTTTTTAAATACATAAAAAAGCAACGAAGTAACCCACGAAAAATATTTCTAACATAAATATATATATATAAATTTTTTATTATATATTTATTGATTTCTTTAGAAATAAAGAAAAAAAAAAATTAAAATTAAATGTTAATTAGACTTAATTTAGACTGACTTAAAATTCACGCTGAGAAATATCTGCAGTATTTATTTTTGCACTAATAATTTATTTCAATATTTTTTGAATTATCTTAAATGACGTTCATATTTTATCAGGCACTAATCTTAAAATACTTTGCCCAAAATATGACTACCTTTAACGATTCTACATAATAATTTATAAATACATAAAAAAGCAAAAGGGCACTTTCCCAGAAAACTCACAAAAATCCCAAAGCCCATCAAGTCCAGAAGACCTACAACCTCGTCTTTAAAATTCATATTATAAAAATATATGCGGTTACTTCGCTTCCCTAATTTTCTTCAATTTCACTTCAGCTACATTAAATGATATTTATATCTCCTCTGGCACAATGTTTAATACACTGAGCACAAAATATGTCTACGTTTGGCGAGTCTACATAATACTTTTTGAATAAATAAAAAACAACGTGGTAATCCACGAAAAGATATTTCCAACATAAATAAATAAATAAAATATATATATATATAAAACTTTATTTTAAAAAAAAAAACAATTACTACGTTTTGGAGATGTCATCAGGCTCCATTTTTAATATACTGTGCACAAAATATGATTACGCTTGCCGAGTTTACATAATACTTTTTAAATTTTTAACTACATAAAAAAGCAACGTGGTAACCACGTAGACATACATAAAAATCAACAAAGGTAACCCACGAAAACTATTTCAAAAAATAAATAAAATATTTATAAAAATAAACAAAATTTAAATAAATAAATAATAATTAATTAAATAAATAATTTTAAATAATTTAAAAAAATAAATAAAATATTTATATATAGAAATTTTTAAAATCAATAAATATATAATATAAAATTTATATATACATATTTTTTTATTTAAAAAAAATTAAAAATTTACGTTTTGGAGACGTTTCCTCATCAGGCTCTATTTTTAATATTTTTATATTTCAACAGGCTCTATTCTTAACAAACTTTGCACAAAATATGACAGCATTTAATGATTCTTGCATAATGCTTTTTTAATTGCATAAAAAAGCAAAGAGCCCTTTTCTCTGAAAATCCACAAAATCCCAAACTCATCAGACGTACCACTCACTCGCATTTAAAATTCATACTATAAAAATATGAGGTATTTAATTTGCATCACTAATTCACTTCAATTTCACTTGAGACATATTAAATGATGTCCACATTCCATCTAGCTCCCATTTTTGTACACTGATCACAATATATGACTACATTTGTCAAGTCTACATAATACTTTTTTATCTACATAAAAAGCAACGAGGTAACCCACCAAGAAAATATTTCTAACATAAAAATAAAACCCACTTTATCTTTTTGCTTTCCTTTTCAACAAATAATAATAAAAGCACGGAGGGATTGGATTGTTATTTTGAAGTCTACCCCCTTTATATAATAACCAAAAAATTTTTCGCAGCGTAATGGTTTCGGGAGACGAGTCATATCAGGGAACTGAAAATTGTCACAAGTAGGTCACAAGCGTTTCCAATAAGCTCTTCTGCCGAGAGTCTCTCTACACTGCTGCATCGCCGTCAAATGATCTCTCCTCTTGTCAAGACACCCCGTGATATACTCCCCACACCAAAGACGTAATAAAGACACAATAAATAAAGGCAAAGGAAGGCCGCCTTTCATAAAATAATAAGAAAACTGTACCAAGAGGCGGAAATCTTGATAGCTCCTTCCATTCATTCAAGAGAGGTATAAAAATGAAAGGGAAGAAAAAAATTGTTTGTCCACGTTCCAAGAGGGAGGTGGTTGTGTTTCTGTTCCCTAAACTGGAGTGTGGTGTTGTGGTCATTTATTTTTCAGTTGCCCCTTTTTATTTGTCGATGTCGTAAGAGCCTTTGAAAGAGGTCGGGGGATATAAGCGGTATGAGAATTTCTTGAATTTCTGTGATTCAAAAAGGTGGATGTCAACAGTGAGGGGAAAGGAACAAAAATCTTGTTAAGTGGAATGTTCTTTTGGGGATCTGTAATTCCGTTTGAAGTTTTAGTTGATTGCTTGATAAAAATGTTTTCGTTTTGGTTCAAGCCTTATGATAGATTCTGAACTTGATTTTGAGGAATTTTGAGGAAAAAATGAACTATGTTAATCAGGTAAAATCTGATTTAAAATCAGGTTGAAAATTATCTGTAGTATTTACTTTGCGCTAATAAATTTTATCAATTTGATTTAAATTATCTTATGATGTATATATTTTGTCAGGCTTTATCATTAACACACTTCGCACAAAAATATGAATACGTTTGCAGAGTCTACTTAATAATTTTTAATACATAAGAAGCAACAGGGTAACCCACGAAAAATATTTCTAACATAAATATATATATATATATATATATATATAGAAATTGTTTCATTATGCATTTATTAATTTCGTTAGAAAAAGAAAAAAAAATTAAATTATGCTATTTATCTAGAAAAATCCGATATAAATTGCGTGTTTAAAAAATACCTGTTTACTTTCACTAATAATTTATTTCAATTATCTTAAGGGATACTCATATTTTGTCGGGTATATTCTTCATATACTGCACACAAAACATGACAAAATATTTTACGTCTCTGCATAATACATTTTAAATACATAAAAATCAAAATGCACTTTCCCAGAAACCCACAATATCCCAAAAAAACCCATCAAATCCAGGAGACCTACCACCACCTCGAATTTAAAATTCCTATTATGAAACATATGAGTATTTACTTAGCATCACTAATTTTCTGCAATTTCACTTAATTGATGTTAAATTTTATCAGAGCTCCATTTTTATAATACACTGAGCCCATAATATAACTAGGTTTGTAGAGTCTAAGCATAATACTTTTAAATACATAAAAAGCAACGAGGTAACCCACCAAGAAAATATTTCTAACATAAAAAAAAACCCACTTTATCTTTTGCTTTTGTTTTTTAACAAATAATAATAAAAGCACGGATGAATTGGATTGTTATTTTGAAGTTTCCCCCCTTTATATATAATAACCAAAACTTTTTCGGAGCTAATGGTTTCGGGAGTCGAGTCATATCAGGGAATCCGAAAATTGTCACAAGTAGGTCACAAGCGTTTCCCAATAAGCTCTTCGCCGAGAGGTCTCTCTCACACTGCAGCATCGCCGTCAAATGATCTCTCCTCTTGTCAAGACACCCCGTGATATACTCCCCACACCAAAGACGTAATAAAGACACAATAAATAAAGGCAAAGGAAGCCGCCTTTCATAAAATAATAAGAAAACTGTACCAAGAGGCGGAAATCTTGATAACTCCTTCCATTCATTCAAGAGAGGTATAAATGACAGGGAAGAAAAATTGTTTGTCCACGTTCCAAGAGGGAGGTGGTTGTGTTTCTGTTCCTAAACTGGAGTGTGGTGTTGTGGTCATTTATTTTTCAGTTGCCCTTTTTATTTGTCGATCGCCGTAAGAGCCTTTGAAAGAGGTCGGGGGATATAAGTTAATGAGGAATTTTGAATTTCTGTGATTCAAAAAGGTGGATGTCAACAGTGAGGGGAAAGGAACAAAAATCTTGTTATGGGAATGTTTTTTGGGGGATCTGTAATTCCGTTTGAAGTTTTAGTTGATTGCTTGATAAAATTTTTCTGTTTGGTTCAAGCCTTAAGTGATAGATTCTGAACTTGATTTTGAGGAATTTTGAGGAAAAAAATGAACTATGTTAATCAGGTAGAAAATCTGATTTAAAAATCAGGTTGAAAATTATCTGTAGTATTTACTTGCGCTAATAATTTTTATCAATTTGATTTAAATTATCTTAAGTGATGTATATATTTTGTCAGGCTTTATCATTAACACACTTCGCACAAAATATGAATATGTTTGCAGAGTCTACTTAATAATTTTAAATACATAAGAAGCAACAGGGTAACCCACGAAAAATATTTCTAACATAAATATATATATATATATATATAGAAATTGTTTCATTATGTATTTATTAATTTCGTTAGAAATAAAGAAAAAAATTAAATTATGCTGTTTATCTAGAAAATCCGATTTAAATTGCATGATAAGAAATACCTGTTTATTTTCACTAATAATTTATTTCAATTATCTTAAAAATGATACTCATATTTTGTCGGGTATATTCTTCATATACTGCACACAAAACATGACAACATTTAAAGTTCTGCATAATACTTTTAAATACATAAAAATCAAAGTGCACTTTCCCAGAAACCCACAATATCCCAAACCCCATCAAATCCAGGAGACCTACCACTCACTCGAATTTAAAATTCCTATTATGAAAATATGAAGTATTTACTTAGCATCACTAATTTTCTTCAATTTCACTTAATTGATGTTACATTTTATCAGAGCTCCATTTTTATAATACACTGAGCCCATAATATAACTAGGTTTGTAGAGTCTACATAATACTTTTTAAATACATAAAAAGCAAAGAGGTAACTCACCAAAGAAAATATTTCTAACATAAAAAAAAAAATCCCACTTTATATTTTGCTTTCGTTTTTAATAAATAATAATAAAAGCAAGGATGAATTGGATTGTTATTTTTGTAGTTCCCCTTTATATATAATAACCAAAAAATTTCGGAGCTTAATGGTTTCGGGAGTCGAGTCATATCAGGGAATCCGAAAATTTTCACAAGTAGGTCACAAGCGTTTCCCAATAAGCTCTTCAAGCCGAGAGTCTCTCTACACTGCTGCATCGCCGTCAAATGATCTCTCCTCTGTCAAGACACCCCGTGATATACTCCCACACCAAAGACGTAATAAAGATACAACAAATAAAGGCAAAGAAGGCCGCCTTCATAAAATAATAAGAAAACTGTACCGAGAGGCGGAAATCTTGATAACTCCTTCCATTCATTCAAGAGAGATATAAATTAAAGGGAAGAAAAAAATTGTTTGTCCACGTTCCAAGAGGTAGGTGGTTGTCTTTCTGTTCCTAAGCTGGAGGGTGGTGGTGTGGTGTTGTGGTCATTTATTTTTCAGTTGCGCCCTTTTTTGTTAATTTTTTTTTTGTCATCGCCGTAAGAGCCTTTGAAAGAGGTGGAGGGATATAAGTTAATGAGGAATTTCGAATTTCTGTGATTCAAAAAGGTGGATGTCAACAGTGAGGGGGAAAGGAACAAAAATCTTGTTAAGGGAAATGTTTTTTGGGGATCTGCAATTTTGTTTGAAGATTTAGTTGTTTGCTTGATAAAACATTTTTCGTTTGGTGCAAGCCTTAAAGTGATAGATTCTGAACGTGATTTTTTGAGGAATTTTTGAGGAAAAAATTAATCAGGTAGAAAATCTGATTTAAAAATCATGCCAAAATTGGCTGCAACATTTTTTCATTTATTTATTTTATTATGCAATAAATGCAAAAATTTTTATCAATTTTTTAAAATTATCTGAAAAATAACTGCAATATTTTTTACCTGGTTTTAATGATTTATTTCAAATTATTTTGATCGATCTTAAATGATGTTTGCAGATTTGTGGGGCTGTATTTTAAATACCTAAGAAGCAAAGGGTAACCCATTCTAAAATATTTTTTAAATAAAAAAAGCCACGAGTTAACCCACGAAAAAATTTATTTCAGAAATGTATATATAAATGTTTATTGATATTTATTGATTTTTTTAGAAATAAAGAAAAATATTAAATTATTATTTTTTATCCAGAAAATTCGATTTAAAATTTATACTAAAATGCCTGTTTACTTTGCACAAATAATTTATTTCAATTATCTTTGAGTTATCTTATATTTTATCGGGCTCTATATTCTTAACATACTTCACACAAAAGATGACTAACTTTTAATGATTCTGCATAATACTTTTTTAAATACATAAAAAGCAAAGAGCACTTTCCCAGGTCAGAAACCCACAAATCCCAAACCCATCAAATCCAGGAGACCTACCACACACTCGTATTTAAAATTCATACTATGAAAAATATGAGGAATAAATGAGTTAAATTTTACATCACTAATTTACTTCAATTTCACTTGAGCTATATTAAATTTTATGTTCACATAAAGAAATATACACAGAGCCCATAAAATATGACTATGTTTATGGAGTCCACATAATACTTTTTAAATACATAAAAAGCAACGAGTTATCCCACCAGAAAATATTTCTAACATAAAATAAAATACCACATTTTTTGCTTTCGTTTTTAACAAATAATAATAAAAGCACGGATGGATAGGATTGTTATTTTGAAGTTTCCCCCTTTATATAATAACCAAAAACTTTTTCGGAGCGTAATGGTTCCGGGAATCGAGTCATATCAGGGAATCCGAAAATTGTCACAAGTAGGTCACAAGCGTTTCCCAATAAGCTCTTCAAGCCGAGAGGTACCCTACCCTCTCTACACTGTTGCATCGCCGTCAAATGATCTCTCCTCTGTCAAGACACCCCGTGATATACTCCCACACCAAAGACGTAATAAAGACACAGTAAATAAAGGCAAAGGAAGGCCGCCTTTCATAAAATAATAAGAAAACTGTACCAAGAGGCGGAAATCTTGATAACTCCTTCCATTCATTCAAGAGAGGTATAAATGAAAGGGAAGAAAGAAATTGTTTGTCCACGTTCCAAGAGGGAGGTGGGTGTCTTTTCTGTTTCTAAATTGGAGGGTGGTGGAGTATGGCGTTATGGTCATGTATTTTTCAGTTGTCCTTTTTTCTTGGTGTCGTCGTAAGAGCCTTTGAAAGAGGTCGGGGGATGTAAGTTATTGAGGAATTTCGAAATTCTGTGCTTCAAAAGGTAGATGTCAACCATGATGGGGAAGATACAAAAATCTTGTTAAGGAGAATGTTTTTTTTGGGGATCTGTAATTTCGTTTGAAGTTTTTAGTTGATTGCTTGGTAAAATATTTTCAGTTTGGGTGCAGGCCTTAAATGATGGATTCTTGGATTGATTTTTGTGGATTGTTAAGAGTTGTCAAAGGAGGTCCAACTTATGCATGCTTTTATTTAAAAACACTGAATAAAAACTTCGTTAAGTTGAACATTATTTGACAGCTTTTAACAATCCTCGAAAATCAAGTTCAGAATCTATAAATTTATATGGAACTGAGATTATTAAAAACTATTACAATTTTTATAATTTGTCTAATTGTTGATAAAATAACTATGTTTAAGGAATGGACAAAATTAGTTATAAATTATCTTATATAAAATTAAATTATATACATTACATATAATATCAATACATATCTTACTAATGCTTAAAAAAAATCACCCGATGTAAATTGTTTTTTAAATATCATTAAAAAACCGAGTTAATCATAGGAATGATTTTTCTGTAATTATTTATGGCATTAGTAAGGATACTGTTATGTTTACTTTTGTTATATACTTCGTTAGCTGGACAAAAAAAGGAAACTGATTTGGTAGGATATTTAATCCACGGTACCATTAGTGGTTTACATCCTAAACATGATCAATCGGATTAAAGTCTGAAGAACATGCTGTCCAACCTTATGCACAATAATCTACTTAGAAAGATAATTCTCCACCATAGTACTCTGTGAGGTCTACCAATATCATCTTGTTGGATGAAAGGGTCACTAATGGTAGGTACCCGTAAGAGGATGGGAGATTAGATCAAGAATGCCCTATTTGTATAACTGAACAATAATGGTACTTCATGAAAACGATATGCAGTTCAATGTAGCCAACCAAAATGATACTTGCCTACACACATACAATGGCTCATTAAATCTGACTCTTTCTTTGATATGAATTGAATTTGAGTGGTTTTCTGACTCCCTCTAGACTAAATGTCTTCTTGAGTCATTTTACAAATAAAATCTGAGCTCATCAGTAAATAATGCATTCCTGCATTGATCTGTACTCCAATTAACATTTGTGCGGGACCAATTATGCTCCTCATATCAGTGGCGTGGTGTGAGAGGGATACTCATTGCCGGGCGTAATACAGTTGTGTAGCCTTTTATGCCCAGTTGATCTGGATACCAGCTTCCCTGTTAAACATACTTAAAACAATCAGTATGATTTTTTTAAAATTACTTCGAGAAGATTTAATTTGCTGTTTAGTACAGTAGTTATAACTTTTTTTTTCTAATAAGAACAATTATAGCCTGAGAGGTAAGGAAATAATTATTGTAGAAGTGTTTTTATTCATTTTATTTTATTTATTTTATTGCAGTAAAGATAATTTCATAATATGACGTTTTAAAAAATAGATGAAATGAAAAAAAATTATTCTAGAAACAGATGTCTGTAGCGATTATGTGGAAAATATAAGCGATAATGAAGAAAACAATGTAGAAGATGATGATGTGCAAGATATTTATGTAGATTTAATTGTTAATGACATTTGAGGAAGTAATGAAATTTTAATTGATGAAGAAATGCCTATCATCCATCTAATCGTAAAAGAGTTCTTTTAATAATTTCCAGTTTAAATGATGATGAGCTTCTCAACAAATTCTAATTCGTAGAAAGAAAACTAAATTAAATAATGATATGTGGTTTAATGAACAGCCTGTTACCTATCTCTCTCAATTACCGAATTTACGGCATAATCTGATAAAAATAATACTAGAAATACTTGACGAAAAGGTTGAGGAAACAATATCAGCATTCCAATACCAGCATCCACATCTAAGCAAGGAAGATGTTGTACGTGTACAAGAATAGAAAATGCACTCTGAGATGCACAATATATACAAGCATTTATAAAAGGCACAGCAATATTATTTGCAATAACTGTAAAACATAAATTTTATAATTTTTATATATAAATATGTAATTTTATAATATACCTAAATTCATTTACATATATTTATTAAATTTATTAAATAAAATTTATTTTCTGGTGTGAAATTACAATGATACCATTAATTTGCAATTTAGATGGTACCTTTTAAAGGTTAAATGAACAAAAAAAAAAAAATGCTATTCATCAGCCTATAATTATGTAAATGTGAATATCAAATTAAGTTAACAGTTTAAACTTTATAATAATATATTTTTTTTGAACAGAATAATATTCTATAAGAATAATAATTGTTCAGCCCATTATTTTAAATATATTTATGCCCAAATATTTAAATTAATATATTTAAAATTATACTAAAAATAGATTTTGTTCTGATAATGAATATAATTTAAAAGTTAACAAAGTTTGAATGAAATGATTTTCTTTTGAAACTAAAATATTAAATTTTTTTTCATATGTAAAAAAGAAGAAAACCGGTAAACGAATACAATAATTATTTAAAAATGTATGCTTTTATAAATGCTTTTTTTGGGGGTTCTTAAAACTCTTTAAATATTTATTCAAATGAAATTTTACGGGACTATTTAGAAAGAAGATAAAAAAATTTAAATAACATTTAACAAAATGGATAACAAAATAATTTAATATTTTATGATGCAAACTAATTTAAAAAGATCTCTCAAAGATAAAATATTTAAATTTTTACTTAAAAGATAAAAATCGTTTAAATGAATTTTCGCATTAACACAACCAAAAAATATTTATTTTAGAGGTAAAATTATTTCAACCAGAGCGTTAAAACCGGGAAACTTTTCTAAACAAGCAACGAAATTTTAAGAAAAATGACTTCCCTTTAAATTTTTAAAATTAAAATTTACATAGATTAGGACATTTTTAATGGTTGTTTTTCAGGTGTATATTTAAATTAAAAAAAAATAATTATTTTAAGAATGTATAAATGGAGATAATAATTAATTGAAAATGAAACATGTATCAGATGTTAGGCTAAATATAAAAAACTGATTACGAAAAATAAAATTACTAAACATTTTAAAACGTAAATATGTATTTTGTTAGCAAAGATAAAAGTTTTAAGTTAAACTTTTTTTTCATATTTAGTTTTCATCTTTAAAGTATTTAAATAGTTATTTGAAATTCTACGTTCTTAAGGCATCTAAGGCTTTGATTCTCATAAAAAGATACTTTGTAAGCACGAATAAAGTTAAAAGCAACAGAAAATGAATAAAAAAGATTTCAAAAAAATTATCAATGGAATGCGAAGATTGAAAAATTATTTTGAATAATATTAAACATAATATTCTTTTAAATATATACTAAACGTGGTATTTTAATATTTATTTATGTAATTTCAATTTTATATTAGAATAAATAAAGCATTTGTTTTTAAATAAAGCTCAAAAGACCTTTTCGTTTTTGCCAAAATATTTCGTGAGGCTTACAAAATGGAAGTTAAAATCAATAAAATCTTTTGTTATAAGCCATTTTTTATAAAAATATTCTCTGCTTCCTATTAACCTTATTAACTCATAATAATAGGTTCTGAACTATCAGAATATAAGGTTAAAGCTACGTGTAAAATATTTTTTTTTTTTTTATAAAAAGAGGGCCAGGTAAAAAAAAAAAAAAAAAAAATTGTGTGATATAATATGAATTGAATCAATACTGATTTGTTCTGTCAGCATATGATACACGAAACTTATCTTTGTTTACATATTTATCATAATGTACATCACTAATATATGAACACGGCAAATGTAAAATGGATGCCTTCGATGCCCCTAATGTCAATCTGGTATAATATAGTAGAAATTTGCATTTTATATAATGGGCAAGAATTCTAACCAGGTAGTTCACCTGTGTGTACGAGATTTTCCACCTAGTCACCTTCCTTGTCACTTCCTTTTCAAGGAAGGAATATAGTATATGCCGCTACCAGAATTGGAAACCGATTCCACTTTGATGCTAGCTAGCATGTGCAACCACTGAATTTATTTTTGTGATATTTTTATTTTAAACTAATAAAAATATCACAAAATAAACATTACATTTTCAAATTACATAACAGATTTAGAATGATATAAAATACTAGAAAAATATTAAGAACCACAAGCCACCTCTGAGCTCTTCGGGGAATCAGCTTAAATATCAGTATATCGATTAACTAGTTTCAAGTAACATACAATGTTAAGATAATGAATATATATATATATATATATATATATATATATATTTCAATGGTTAGGCAAAAAGTTACATAGAACAATAGCACTAAGAACAATAGAACTATCAAGAACTAATAAGACCAGAATCATTATCTAAGGAGAAATCTTGCTTCCCAATATTTCGACTAATCTGCAGGCCTACGAAGAGTCCCACAACGGACCAGATGGTCACTGTTCTTTGCTTCTCCAGATTCAATAAGTGGGCAAATAGGACCAGTAGAAATGTCCATGCAGTGCATCATGTCCCATAGACAGGCGAAAGGTCGCCACTGCTTTGAGTCTTGGTTTATCAGAAATAAGAGAAGGACATACCAACCTCAATTTTTAGGGCTGCACGAGTCTGAAGACCCCGCAAGAAATTAGATGTAAATAAATGTTTTAAAAACAGTTTAACCCTCAATAAGGAATAGTTTAATGTATTAGGAGGCTGTAGTAAACTGGTACCTCTTTTTTTCAAGGAAGTCAACTTTGTCATTGCCCCAAAGACCCAAATGGCCAGGTACACACTGAAAACGACTTTTAAGTTTTCCTTTTAAAATGAGAGTTGACACCGTAACATCTCTGATATCGCAAAATCTGTTGACATCGCAAAATCTCATGTGTCAATGTACCCATTGACACCTGAGGTTTTGCAATTGATTGCAAATTGAGTGGATGGCTGCTTGAGAATCTGAAAGAAGGACTGCTTTCAAACTTATAATGAATAGCTAATAATTGTTTAGGGCTATACCTATGACCACTACTTAATAACAGAATAGTTATAGTGTACAAATAAAGAATATCTATAAGTATTCTGTTAATTCAGTGCTTAACCATGTAGATTGAGATGCATGTAGGCACTACGAATTAAAAACTATTTCTCCTAGTTATTAAATTACTTCGAATCTTTATTCAATTTTCAAATTACATAACAGATTTAGAATCATAGAAAATACTAGAAAAAAATTGAAGTATTACAAGTTCTCAGAGTTCTTTGGTGAATCAGATTAAATATCAGATTTGATTAACTACTTTCGAGTAACATAATATTAAGGTAATGAATATCTATTTGTATATTAAGTTATTCTGTTAATTCAGAGCTTAACCATATAGATTGATATGAATGTAGACACTACCAATTAAAATACTATTTCTCGCAGTTACTAAACTACTTTGAATGGACTCTGGCGAATACAGTAGTACTTTGCCAAATGGCGTGAAGCCAAGTAAAAGTATTTTTATCAATGAGTCCTAATTCGTTTCTTCTTCTCATACAATTAACTGAGAAATAATTAATGAGAAAAAGGGATAGTGTGCCATTTTTAATTATGGATAATAAAATATTACATTACACGCTTTAGCAGGAAAAAAAAAAAACTAATGCACGCGGAATAAGTGCTTATGAGAATTGGAGTATAATGCTCGAAAATGAATATGAGTGTTTAGCTAAATATGCCCATTAATAAAGTTTCTTAAGAGGAATTTAAAATAAGTAGGAAAAATGAAGATATTTTATAGGCGTGGTATATTTCTCTTGATGGCATCGAATACAAAAATTCTCAGGGTATATTTGGTGATGAAGTAGAAACTGCACCTTCAAAAGTTTTAAAGGCTAATGGCTCAAGAACTCAAGATGTTTCCAAACAAAGAGGAAGACTTTCATGGTAACTGCCCTGCATTTGTTTATGTTATTGGAGAACCATAAAACTTCAGCGAATCAACCAAACTGTTGATGAGAGACACTGTGCCCCAATCTTCATTGAATCTGTTCATTTTTCAAAATAGTAACGGCATTAGCAAGAATCGAATTTAGTAAATATTTGTTATATAATTGTGTTTTGTGTATTATGTGTTGCAGTTGTGCAGTGCTATCATAACGAATTTTTAAAAATATGACAGCTACATATAGCATTTTATTTGAGAAATGGTATAGTTGTTTCCATGAAAAACACAATCAAACACATGCATATCTTTCACTAAAATTAACTCCGTACTTTATTTAATTAAATTTTGATAGTTTTTTTTTTTTGGTATGAGCACTGATATTTTATTGAAGCGGAAAACAAATAAAACGAAACAATTTTTGTTTCAAAAATTTTTTTATTTACAATAAAATTTTAAAACATACATTAAATATTTACAATAACTGTATTTAATTTTTTTCTTTATGAATTATCTTTTATATAGGAGTCCAAAATAAGGAAAAACCCTCCATAAATTTCCTTAAAAAAACAAAGAAATTAAAAAAAAAAAAAGAATTTTACATGCCATAAAACAATCTAATGTAGAAATTTATAAATATTTTTAAGCAAACTAATTCAATACTAACTGATAAGTTCAATGATTCGGTTAAAAGAGAAAGATAAAAAAAAAAAAAAATCAGTTTGTTAAGAATTTAAAGAACATAAAAGACCATTCCTTTATCAGAGATATTTATTTTCATTCTCTTGCATCGATAAAAAGCGCTTTCAACCAATTTGTTGAAAGAAGGGAATTACAAATTGCAAGATAAAGCATAATTTGAAGATAGCAAAGTCTTTGACAAAGGACTCTAATTGCCTTTTTGAGAGCTTCGATAACGGAAATAAATACCCGAACTAATAATTATTAATTTATAAAAGCAATAATGAACAATTGATGAGGTGAATGATTTTTTTGATGTATCAGTGTACTGCAGTATTTTATTTTGTTGTTTGAAATGTACTTTTTTAAAAAAAAAAAGTTTTTCATTCCCCTTTGTTGCTGTAATTAAAGAAGCAGAAAATAAAGTAATTAAACAAAGAGAATTAAGATCCTTTCTAAGGAAAATGTTTTTAATTACAGAAAGACTTTTGATGAAAGCTGTTTCGCTTATCTTTATCTTTTTTTTTTTTTTTTTTTAATTATACTTTGTATTTTAACGTTTCTTAGTGTATCTGTGATAATTATTATAAAAAAATGCAAGTTGTAACATGTCTAGGTAAATGTATTAAAATGATTCATGCCCGTGTATGCATTTTAGATAAACATTTCTTAAGTTATATAGTTAAGTTAAGTTTAAGTTGTAGTTTATGTATGTTTCTTAGTGCTTAAATTTAAAACTTTAAAATATTAAGGTTAGCACAATTTTATTCTTGTTCCATTCCAGAGCACCAAATTAGGTACTATCATTTCACAGCAGACTTCCCTATATTTCTATATTTTTATCATATATTATATAAGTGTGTTAAAATTAAAAAATCGTCCTTAATTGTGCAACAACCCTATGGTGGACCAAGGCTGTCTGCCTACTTTAAGCCTCAAAACATTATATGTTTTCCTTTTATGGGTAGAGTTATCAGCCTTATGCTCAACAACCTCTACAATCATATTAGACACCTACAGTTTTAAAGTGAATTCCGAACAACTACAATCATCTATGGTACCGCTGGGACTCGAACCCAAAACTGTTGTTATCGAGCGCTAGTCACTCGGCCATCAGGCCCCTTTAAAAGATCTACACGAAGATATGTTTTACTTTCTTTGCGTGTATTGTAACAATCCTTTTAATATATATGTATGTTGGTCATATGAACGTTGAACAATATCCAACTTCTTCTTTATTGGCCCAATAGCCCCATGGTTGGCCAAGGCCGTCAATCTACTGGTAGATTTCGAGACACGAGATGCTGTTTTTTTATAGGGCAGGGTTGTCAGTCCCATGGCAAAGCTTTACAGTCATATTAGACCGGGACGTAAAGTGGATTTAAAAGGTGGATTCAAAGTGGATTTCAAACCATTGCCAGCATCGATGGTACCGCCGGGATTCGAACTAGAAACCTGTGACACCAACAACCAGTCACTCTGCAATCAGGCTTCCAATCGCCAACTGATAATCTCAGTTATCAATTTCATTTAATAACATTACAAACTGTTCTCTTTAATATGTAATATACGTAAAATGTGCATCCTTTCGTTTAAGTAATAGCTGTCATTTTAGATGGTTAAAGAGGATAATTTTTTGTATTCCATGCATTTATAGCTCTCAACAACAAGCTTCACTACTTCTAGATTTTTCTCATATATTATATAAGTGTGTAAAAATTACCTTTTAAAAGATCTACACGGAGATTATTTTTACTTTCTTTGCGTGTATTCTGGCAATCCCAGGAATTGCCATATGAATATTGAACAATCTCCAACTTGTTCTTCTTCACTGGCCCTACAGCCCCATGGTGGACCAAAGCAGTCTGTCTACTGGCAGATTTTGAGATAGGAGGTGTTTCCATTTTATAGGGAAGGTTGTCCTCCCTACGCCCGATAATCATATTAGACCGGATCTACGGTTTAAAGTGGATTCTGAATCATGGCCAACCTCCTTGGCACCGCCAGCACTCGAACGCGAAACCTGAGGCACTGAACGTTGGTCACTCGGCCACTAGACCATCAATCTTCAACTGACCACCAATCATCTCAATTATTAACTCAGTTTAATAACATTATAAACTACACTCTTTAATAAATAATATAAGTAAGATATGCATTTATTCGTTTAGATAATAGCTGCCATTTTAGGTAGTAAAGAATTTAGGAGGAGTTTGTAGTCAATGATTTGGAATTACAGATATTCGCTTACCAGTAGTGCATCTAAATAGTCTATGTTAAAATAGCATTAGTACGTTAAATCCTTCAGTGTGCGACAAAAATTCTGTGTTTTCTGCTTTGGAACTAAGAATTATGTTTATCAACTATAAATATAAGTATTTTGAGCAAAAGAGAATGAATATAAGTAATCTAAGCAGAGGCGAAAGTTACTTCTTTGACTGGCAAAGCTTTGTAGAAGATTTCTGTTTTCTTTGAATCGAAACTATGGAACTACTTCTATTAGCAGTAGATATAAGCAAGATATGTAACCAAAATATTCTTAAATAAAACATATAATATAAGAAAATAATTATGTATTTCTTGTCTCGGAACTACAGAAGTATGCTCAGGGAAATGCAAATAATCTTTGAAAAAAATTATACAAGTTACTGCTTTGGCTGGTAAATATTATTGAAGAATTCCATAGATCCTAATTCCAATTTACAGATCTATTTTCATCCGAAGTGGATAGCATTCGTGTGTGCTCTGCTATTAAATATATCGTATTTTGTCATATCTCTGGCAATAAAAATTATCAATTTATATGCCATTGATGTATCATCAGTCTTTGTCAAAGATTTATTCTGAACCTTCTCTCATCTTTAAATGAGAAGGTGGGTAAACTTTAAGCTGTGATCAGATAAAATTAAATTTTAGATGTGATCTTTTTTTCTTGCGTAATATATCGTTTTAATTTCTACCCAGATGATTAGTTTAATTCCTTTATTGAAAAAATGTTTTGTTTTTGTTTTAAAAGAAAAAATTATGTTTTTTTTTATTATTTTAAAGGGGCCTGATGGCTGAGTGGATAGCACTCTGGCGTTCGGTACCACAGGTTTCGTTCGAATCCCCGGCAATGTCATGGATGTTTGTCGGGGTTCATAATCCACTTTAAACAGTAGTATGACCGTAGAGAGTTGCGGGTATTGTTGTAGCTTATCGTCAAGCTACATGCATCAACTGGGTAGTGCTAAGTGAGTAACGTCGGTGCCCCCTTTGCTTATGGCATAAAGGACAACTGTCTTTGTATTTACAGATGTATTAGAAAAAATATTTTAAAGTAATTCCAAATACAGAAAATGAGTTTAACTTACACATGCAAATTATTATATTCGAAGAGTTTGAAAAAAATAATATTTTTTTATGTAGAAAACGTTTAAAATATTGTGTTGGACAAAAATTGATTGAAGAGAAATAAAGTGGGGTTGAAATCCAGAAAAGAGGGTCATAGAAAAGCTTAATTTATATGAAAATACACAACCGTAACTGTATTAGAAACTGTAACTGTACTTGACCTACGAGCTTTTCAACTCACTAGGTTGTTTGAGTTACCTGATGTAAGCGGGTTTTTTCATCTTTCTTTCAAGTATTATTCGTCATTTGTTATTAGTTGAAATACAGATTTAGCCAAAGCATTGTGCGGCTACAAACCCGATCTATATGAATACTTTAGAAACTGTAACTGTTGACCTACAAACTTTTCCATCTATGTTGTACGAGTTACCCGCTGTAAACGGGTTTTTTCATCTGTCTTTCAAGTATTATTCGTCATTTGTTATAGTTACAATACAGATTTAAAGAAACATTTTGAAGTATATGATTGACTGGCTATAAATCCGATCTTTGGACACCCTGATGACTTCTTTGCCCTTGAAAGGTAAGAAAAAATTAAGTACGAAATGTTCTTGTTTTATAAGCTTAGAATTGCTTAGTTAGGTAATAGGGAGTAAAAATAAGTGGCATTTTTTGTTATGTAATGAAATATTTAGAGAATAGCAAAATATATTCGTGTACTCTTTGATCTTGAATTACTTGTTAACGTTTATTGCATTACTTGCTGTGTTATTGAACTTAATCCATACAAATTTGGCCACTTACTGTAGAAACAAAAGGAACATATAAGCAAATCAAAATTGCAAAGGGAAAAGATCAGACATTCTTAACAAAAAACGACCAAAAGGCTTTTTAAATAAAATTATTACATTACTTAAATGCACTTACATTACATTAGATTTAAGGAAAATTCTTGAAAGAAATCTTTCAATACAAACCTATTTAGATCCAGATAGTTTTCTTAGATTTAAGACGAGAATTATATAAGGAAGTTTCAGATATTTTAATTTTTAAGCTACCAACAAACCATCATTATAGATCATATCGATTTGTCATCATATCTATCACATGATAGACAATTCGATATTTGACAAAACATGCTGAAGTTCGCTATGCAGGTATACAAATCTTGATGTCTATGTTGTATGTATAAAATGTGGAAATTCTATTTGCCAAATCATTAGAAATTGTTTTGAATGCAAAAGAACTTTCCATACATCCTTCAAATCTATCAGTGTTTCACTCCCTGAAGATCTAATAAGAGAATCTGAAGTATTCGAAATCACTAGTATAGATCAGTATGGACCGTTGTTTTGAAAGACAAAAAGAAAGTGTTGGATTGCCTTATTTACTTGTTCAATTTTTCTTACTGTTTATTTTATTTTTAAGTTTTCTTTCTACAGATATCTGCATATAAATTTTAAGCAGGGGTTTAAAAATACAATATTGACAATAGGAATTTTTTTTTCTCTTTAGTAATGAAAGATTGTGCAGAGAATAATAAATTTAATTCTTCAGGCTTTGATCTCGCATTATTCTAAAACAACACTATAATTCGGCATACTTTGATTTTTGCATTATTCTAAATCATCATTATAATTCTACAGGCTTTGATCTCGCATTATTCTAAATCAATTTCATTTTTCTTATTTTACAACGAAATTAACAAAGCATTAAGAATTTTTGTAATCGGCACTGAGTGCCGTGGTATTTTACAATAAACTCTTTAAAAGTTTATCATAATAAGAGTTAATTTTATAAATAACTGTTCTTACTTTAGCAAATACAAACTTCGAAATTTTGTAGGAAATAAATAAATGTTAGAAAACGAAACCCAATGAAAATTTTTAAAAGGGCTGTATTTAATATAATTTTTAGGATATATTTTATGTATTTTAAAAACGGATATTAAACGAACAAAATGACAATTTGTTAAAAATGATTTATGACAATCAGCAATCAAACCATAAAGATTCAAGTTAGAACAAAAGGAAATTTTCATATTATTCTAAAAGTTGTTTATCCTTTAACTTGCCTAATCTATGACATTACTTCTGGTCAAAAAAATGATTGAATGCAAGAATATTAAAAGGAAAAATGGATTTTTTTAGAAAAATTAACCTAAATAACATACAAAGACGAAAAAAAAAAAAAAAAGAAATTGACAACAGGACGATTTTTTATTGAATAATGGAAGACTTGGAAGAAAATAACGAAGAAATATATTCCTGCACGCTTTTCGGTTTAGATCCACATTACTTTTAGCTAGCATCATTTTTCTTTTGACATATCACAAAAAAGAAAACGGAAAAAAAAAAAAGGAACATTTTGAAAAAGCAATTCTATATTTAGAACCAAAAATCAGACCTCGGCCACATGGCATTTTCTGAACCCTGTTTTGCCATTCTCTTCATCAGATTCTCTACAGGGGAAAATCAGGTTGAAAAAAAGAAAGGGCGAAAATAACACAAAAATCCCTTTCGCCGCACATTTTTGTGTTCAATCGCGAAATTCTTCCTCCCCTCCCCCTATCCGTCTAGTGGTTGTATTAAACGTGACAAAGCCTAGAGTCGCACTGAAGTCGTAGAGAACTTAAAATTGGAATTTCGTTCTATTTTTTTTCTGAGTTTAAAAAAGAATTCTCGAAAAAATATATACATCGAGTACCGTTGAGCATGTGTTCCACTTCTAATGATTGATGCAAAGCCTTTAGGGAACCAGAAAAAAAGTATCAAGTATCGACAATTTTTTTTGTGTCAAAAAAGAAAAGAATAGGCGACAGAGGATGAACTTAACGTTACGCATAAGATTTCTCCAACTTATTTTTTTCATTCTTTGATGTAGAATCTTTGAAATGGGCGTAATTTGGAATGTGTCTGACAGAGGCAAGCAATGAATTCTTATTGAAAGTTTAGACGTTGCAATTCTAAAACGTATTGCATTTTGCCATCTCTAATTTTTTCTGCATCCTTTGTGACTGAGTTACTGGTGGGCACATAATAGTTAAGCATTCAAAAGTTGAACAATTGTTTGCAGTGGAAGAATTTATTTGTCGAACTGCGATTTATTGTAGTTGCTATAGAGATGCTATCGAGGGTTGATAGAGCATGAAAGAGCTATTTATCAAAAGAAAGTATCAAAAGTGTTTTGACAAACGATGGATATGTACTAATGTATTTATGTCATAACATTTCCCATCAAAAGAAACAACACTATTATGCAATTTTGCAAATATAGTTGTTTTTTGAAATACTGATAAATTATGAAATTGATTTTGATAAAAAAAAGTTTCTTTCTTTTTAAACAATTATTTAAAATCAGATATTCATGCCTTTAAATACTTTTTTATTTCAAATCGTTTTGTCTGTATTAAAAAATTTACATTTCTATATCTCGATTTAAGAAAATTAGCAATTAGAAGTTAAGGATATAAGTTAGGTCATAAGAAAGTTTCATATTATGCTGAAAGTTGTCTATTCTTTAACTTGCCTAATCTATGACTTTACTTTTGGTCAAAAATGATTGACTGTAAGAATATTAAAAGAAAAAAATTCATTTTTTTGGAAAAATAATCCTTAAAGAGCATACAAAGAAAGTAGAAAAAAAAAAAGTTGATAAAGGACAGTCTTTTATTGAATGGAAGACTTTGAGGAAAATAACGAAGAAATATATTCCTGCACTTTCAGTTTAGATCCACATTACTTTTAGCCATCATCATTTTGACATATCACAAAGATAAAGGGGGAAAAAAAAAGGAACATTTTGAAAAGCAGTTCTATATTTAGGAACCAAAAATCAGACCTCAGTCACATGGCATTTTCTTGAACCCTGTTTAGCCATTCTTCATCAGATTCTCACCAGGGAAAAACAGGTTGAAAAGAAGATGAAAATAGCATATAAATCCCTTTTGCTGCTCATTTTTGTGCTCAATCGCGAAATTCTTCCTTTTTTTCCCCCTATCCGTCCTAGTGGTTGTATTAAACGTGACAAAGCTTAGAGTCACGCTGAAGTCGTAGAGAACAAAATTGGAATTTCGTTGTATTTTTTTTTTCTCAGTTTAAAAGAATTCTAGAAAAATATACACCGAGTACCGCTGAGCATGTGTTCCACTTCTAATGATTGCTGCAAAGCCTTTAGGAACCAGAAGAAAAAAAGAGTCTTCCCAATTTTTTTTTTGTCAAAAAGAAAAGAGAATAGGCGACAGAGGATGAACTTAACGTTACGCATAAAAGATTTCTCCAACTTATTTCTTTTATTCTTTGATGTAGAATCTTTGAAATGGGCGTAATTTGGAATTGTGTCTGACAGAGGAACGCAATGAATTCTTATTGAAAGTTAGACGTTGCAATTCTAAAACGTATTGCATTTTCCGTCGTCTTTAATTTTTTCTATATCCTTTGTGAATGAGTTACTGGTGGGCACATAATAGTTAAGCATTCAAAAGTTGTACAATTCTTTGCCGTGGAAGAATTTATTTGTTGAACTGCGATTTATTGTAGTTCTAGAGATGCTGTCGATGGTGGATAGAGCATGAAGAGCTATTTGTCAAATGACAGCATCAAAGAAATGTTTTGACAAACGATAAATATGTAGTTATGTATTTAGGTCGTAACAAATTCCCCTTCAAAAGAAACAACTCTGATTATTTTGCAATTTTCAAAAAGAGAATTGTTTTTTGGACTGCTTTGTAAAAATTATGAAATTTTTTTTTTTTTGAAGTTCATTTCTGTAAAGAATTTTGGGTTTTCATTTAAAATCAGCTTTTATACTTTTAAAAACTTTTTGTTTAAAATCGTTTTGTCAGTATTGAAATTTTACTTTTCTGTACCCCGATTTAGAAAATCTTCAAACGGAACATAAGGAAATTTGATATTATTATTCTAAAAGTTGTTTATCCTTTAAATTGCCTAATCTATGACATTACTGTTTGTCAAAAAATGGTTGAATGTAAGAATATTAAAATTAAAAATACATTTTTTTGGGAAAATAAACCCAAAGAACATAAAAAAGAAGGGAAACAAAAAATAAAATTGAAAAGAGGACGATCTTTTATTGAATAATGGAAGACTACGAAGAAATATATTCCTGCATGCTTTCAGTTTAGATCCACATTACTTTTAGCCAGCATCATTTTTCTTTTTGACATATCACAAAAAGAAAGGGGGAGAAAAAAAGGGGGAACATTTTGAAAAGCAATTCTATATTTAGGAACCAAAAAATCAGACCTCGGCCACATGGCATTTTCTTGTACCCTGTTTTGAAATTCTTCATCAGATTCTCTCCAGGAGAAAAACAGGTTGAAAAAAAGACGACGAAAATAACATAAAAATCCCTTCGCTGCACACACTTTCGTGTTCAATTGCGAAATTCTTGCTCTTTTTTCCTCTCTATCCGTCCTAGTGGTTGTATTAAACGTGACAAAGCTTAGAGTCACACTGAAGTCGTAGGGAACTTAAAATTGAATTTCGTTTTCCTTTTTTTTTCTGAGTTTAAAAGAATCCTCGGAAAAATATACATCGAGTACCGCTGAGCATGTGCTCCACTTCTAATGATTGATGCAAAGCCTTTAGGAACCAGAAAAAAAGGCTTGGCATTTTTTTTTTTATATCAAAAAGAAAAGAGAATAGGCGACAGAGGATGAACTTAATGTTACGCATAAAAAGATTTCTCCAGCTTATTTTTTCGTTCTTTGATGTAGAATCTTTGAAATGGGCGTAATTTGGAATTGTGTCTGACAGAGGAAAGCAATGAATTCTTATTGAAAGTTAGACGTTGCAATTGTAAAATGTATTGCATTTTCCATCTTAATTTTTCTGTATCCTTTGTGACTGAGTTACTGGTGGGCACATAATAGTTAAGCATTCAAAAGTTGAACAATTCTTTGCCGTTGAAGAATTTATTTGTTGAACTGCGATTTATTGTAGTTGCTATAGAGATGCTATCGATGGTTGATAGAGCATGAAGAGCTATTTATCAAAAGAAAGTATCAAAGAAATATTTTGAGAAACGATGGATATGCACTTATGCATTTAGGTCATAACAATTTACTACCAAAAGAAACAACTCTGATTATTTTGAAAACATAATTATTTTTGAACTGCGTTTTTATAAAGCATGAAATTGTTTTTGACAAAAAATTTTTTTTTTTCTTTTTTAAAGAATTTTTATTTTATTTAAAATTTTTTTTTTTATTCTATATCAGTTTCTTTATGTAAGACTTTTTATTTAAAATCGTTTCATGAGTATTAGAAATGTACCGTTTAGTTTCATTTATTTTTTTAACACTGAAGTCATATAGTACATAAGACAGCAGAAAACAATATAATTTTAATATTTTATCAATACTTAAAATTTGGGATTTTATAAATATATCAATATTTTAAATGTTTTTTTTTGAGTACTATGGAATTTGTATGTTGAAATGTGGCCATTGATAACGTCTAATTTTTATGATGGAAAATACCATATCTCTTGCGATCTCCATTGAGTCTGCTCGTATTTCAAAACAGTTAGTTACCCACATGAACCAAGCTAACAAAATGAATCAAACAAAGGTTTTGCATGTTAACTCTTTATTATATCTAATCCACGAAATTACTTTTAATCAATTTGTAAACTTAATCACATTTTTATAATAAATATACTACATAAGTAATAATAATATAAAAAAACATAATAAATAAATATGTAATTTGTGTGTTTGATTGGAACCATTTGAAGAAATGAAACAAAAAAATTAAGAATGTTCTAGATTTTTAGTGAATCGTTAAAAATTAGTACTAAGTTCTACTAATATTAGTACTAAGAATACTACTTTTGTAGTATATTTATAATAAAAATTAATTAATACTCAAAATTATTTAAAATACTTTAATCAATTTAAAAAATTAATTAAAGTATTTTTAAAAGCTATAATTTTAAGGACACTTATTGGGAAAATTAAAAAAAAAAAAAGTTGTTTCGGTTTTAAGTTAATAATAATTTCAAAAGAAAAAGAAAGGATCAACGTGCATATTTTGTATTACTTTTGACTGTTATAACTGTGCAATTTTTTTTTATTAACCTATTTTTAAAATAAGACTTGTTTTATAGATAATTCAACCCTCCTTGTTGACTTATTTCGTAGGTTTGCTTTTTCATAGCTATCGTATATAATCAATTATATTTTAGGTAATACATTACGGTACTTATGTATAAATTATACCGCACCATAAATTATTTTAATATTAAAAAAATCTTTTCACAAGCCACATATTTTCGTCATATAATATTCTAAGAAATTATTTCCTATACAAAACGCTTTCTTCCATCCTATATTTCTTTCCCGAGAAAAATTATTACTTCTTTAAAAGAAAACGAAATTAAAACCAAGAACAGACATTCGCACACGAAGAAGAAGAGAACAAAGATAAAATCTCTTTACTCCGAAAGCAATAGGAAAAAGAAAAGCGTTTTTTAGCTGTAACCGTTTTAACTGATTTCTAGGTTATGCGAACTGGACTGGATATCACTCACCTTTACCTTAAGAATTTAAGATTCCTTGCGGAAGCTTGTGTTAGCTTAATGAAGTTATTTAAATGCATAGCCTCTTCGCTGGCCTGTTGATGCCTTGCAGCTTTGGAAAAGAACTGAATCTTCCAAAAGTCCCAACTCTTTTCGCGAGTTATAATTAATATTTTAGGTTTTAACGATTTTCAGAAATGTGCCGCGGTTTTTTTCCTTTTTTTTTTGAGAAAATGTCTTGAATAACTCGAAAATGAAACTTTTATTTTGAGGTGTAGTTCTTATGACAAGTTCGTTTATCAGTGTTAAGAATTTATTGGTATATTTTACTTTAGCAAACAACAACTTTAAAATTTTGCAGGAAATTAATAAATGTTAGAAAAAGAATCATAATGAACATTTTATAAAAAGTGAGTGAGTTACTATACGAACAAGAAGGATAAATTCTAAATGATTGAATTGATAATGTTAACTTTTTTTTTCCCCTTATTCTTGTAACTCGATTTATGAAAATGAGCTATCAGTCCTTAAAGATTCAAGTTAGAACATAAGTAAAGCTTCACATTATTCTGAAAAGTTGTTTATCCTTTAACTTGCCTAATCTATGACATTACTTTTGGTCAAAAAATGATTGAATGTAAGAATATTAAAAGAAAAAAAGAAAATATGCATGATTTTTTTTTGGAAAAATAAACCTAAAGAACATACAAAAAAAGAAGTAAAAAAAAAAAAGAAATTGACAAGAGGACGATCTTTTATTGAATAATGGCTTTGAAGAAAATAACGAAGAAATATATTCCTGCACGCTTTCAGTTTAGATCCACATTACTTTTAGCCGCATCATTTTTCTTTTGACATATCACAAAGAAAAGGGGGAGAAAAAGGGGAAAAAAAGAATATTTTGAAAAAGCAATTCTATATTTAGGAACCAAAAATCAGACCTCGGCCACATGGCATTTTCTTGAACCCTGTGTTTGCCATTCTTCATCAGATTCTCTCCAGGGAAAAACAGGTTAAAAAAGAAGACGAAAATAACAAAAAATCCCTTCGCTGCACATCTTTGTGTTCAATCACGAAATTCTTCATCCGTTTTGTATTAAACACAAAGCCTAGAGTCACGCTGAATTCGTAGAGAACTTAAAATTGGAATTTTTTGTTTTCTATTTTTTATCTGAGTTTAAAAAAGAATTCTCGAAAAAAATATTCGAGTAGTGAGCATGTGTTCCACTTAATGATTGATGCAAAGCCTTTAGGAACCAGCAAAAAGAATGAGACTTGACAATTTTTTTTTGTGTCAAAAAGAAAAAGAGAATAGGCGACAGAGGATGAACTAACGTTACGCATAAAAGATTTCTCCAACTTATTTTTTTTTTCATTCTTTGATGTAGAATCTTTGAAATGGGCGTAATTTGGAATTGTGTCTGACAGAGGAAAGCAATGAATTCTTATTGAAAGTTAGACGTTGCAATTCTAAAAAGTATTGCATTTTCCTTCTCTAATTTTTTTTCTGTATCCTTTGTGACTGAGTTACTGGTGGGCACGCAATAGTTAAGCATTCAAAAGTTGAACAATTCTTTGCCGTGGAAGAATTTATTTGTTGAACTGCAATTTATTGTAGTTGCTATAGAGATGCTATTGATGGTTGATAAGGCATGAAGAACTATTTGTCAAATGAAAGTATCAAAGAAATGTTTTGACAAACGATGGATATGTATTTATGTATTTAGGTCATAACAAAAAAAAGAAAAAACAACTCTGATTGTTATGCAATTTTGAAAAGATAATTGTTTTTAACTGCTTTTTAAAAAATTATGAATTATTTTTAAGAAAAAAAGTTTCTTGCTTTAAAGAATTTTTGCTTTATTTAAAATAAGCTTTTGTGCTTTTAAATACTTTTTGTATAAAATCGTTTTTATCAGTGTTAAAAATGTACTATTCAGTTTGATTTATTTTTTTAACTCTGTGATTGTAGTACATAAGACAGCAGAAAACAGTTATAGTTTTAATATTTTATCTATACTCAAAATTTGGGATTTTATAAAAAATATTGACATTAAATAATTTTATTTTGAATGAGGTGGCATTTGTTATCGGTATGTGGCCGATGATGACGTGTGATTTTTATGATGGAAAATACCACATCTCTGGTTCAACATTATCAAACCGAGATTATGAATGACGATGAATAAAAGGGCTTACAAGAATAACTGTCAGTATACACTGGTTTTGATAACATTCCAATCTGATAATGTGGTGTTGTCATTTACTTTTAAACATACACATTAACAATACAATCCTATAAACAACTAGCTACACCGTTTTTGACACACGATAACCATTATGAAATTCCGCAATAACCCACCACATTTTAAATCAACTAATTCGCATGCCTTCAGAGACTTATGTAAGTTGGAAAAGGAAACACACATGAAATAACACACAGACGAAAATTTCATAATTTAAAATATAAACAAAAATGTATTTATTGATATTTACAATTGTAAGCTAGAAATTAAGGTCATTTAATTAATTTAATCAATAAAAGTATAATTCAAACAATGCCTTTAATAAAATATAACTTATACAGTTGCTTTCAATTCTAAATTAATGTTCAATAATATAATAACAAGGTGATTGACCTTACAGTTTCATGATTTGCCACGACAGCTGGGAAGAAGGGCTCCTTTTCTTTTTTGTTAACCTTAATGTTTTTAGTGATAATAATGCTCTATACGCACCGGATCAAAGTCTTGGCAGCAAGGGTGCTCCGTCCAACCGCTTATGGGGCTCTTGTGTCAGCAGGAGACCAAGGGAAACTTACGATATAAATGTAGCTTAGATTGTACACTTTCTTCTTTCAAGTCACGCTGCTGCCAGGGGTTCACCAGTTAAATCATAGAAGTATGCCAGAGCAGCCAGTCACTCCGAATCGCCGTCACAGTTAAATATATCTATTTTACGCTGGACAAATGCCTCGATCAGACACGTTCCTTTAAGCTATAGTCTCCGTTTTGTCTCTATTCTTTCTTTGCGATGTCCATCACCTTTTTAAGTTCATTCTGGGGGAGGGCGAGCCGACAAAAATATCCGTTGGGCAGACGCTCCCCCGTTAAGAAGTCCCCGTCTTGCTCAACTGATTTCTTGACCCATCTGGCCTCGAGTCATGATCCCTGCCAAAAAATATTTTCCACATATATCCCTGCTGTGACCCATTTGGAAAACACAGCCCCCTTCCAAACACAAAGTCTGTCTTATTATTGTGTAAGACTATAGAACTGTATATAGAATTTTACCATAAAAAATAATTACTAAAAGACATTGCTCATATTGACAAAATAATCAAACTGCATTCATAGATTTAGTATATCCACGTTCTGTTTCAAGACAGTTACAGCTATCCTTATGAACTAAGCTAACAACATGAATCGAAACAGAACGCTTTTGCAAGTTAATTATGCCTACTATTTCTAATCCACGTGTTTTAAAATTTTATGTATTAAAAAAAACTTGTCAATTTTTAAATTTAAACAAATTTTTTTATGTAAATACATTTCTTAAGTAATGATAGCAAAAAATGCATAATGCAAAATTTGTATGTTTGATAGGAATCATTTGAAGAAATAAAAAATTGAGAGTGTTCTTTTTTCAATAGTCATAAAAAATTAGTACTAAGCACTGATTTGAAAATAAAAAAAAAAGGCTGTTTCGGTTTGAAGTTTTTTAATTTGGTAAGAAAAGATCAACATTCATATTTAGTATTACGTTCTGTTGTAATTTATGTAAAATTTTTTTATTAAACTGTTTTAAAATTTATAGATTCAAATTATTGTAAGAGTAACAAAAATATTTAATAAAACAAAGGCTTTTAATATTTAAGTCTTTTGAAATTGTTGGGTCGTTTTTTACCATTCAAGAAGCATAAATTATCTGTTTTATTTAAACAAAAATATAAAAAAATTTTAAAAAATTTAAAAATATAAAAAAGAATAAAAATGAAGCAGAGAAAAAAAATATATTAAAAAACGAAATTTACTTATTTACGTGGTTTGTTTGCTTTATATTTAAAAGATTATTTTTCATGAAATTTTTTTATGTCACATATAATAAATTAATAAATTATTAATTGAACATCAGATTTCTCATGAATTTTTTTTTTTAGTTCAGCAATATATTGTGTGCATTTTGCATATTTAAAATACATAACTAATGATTGAGACTGATTGAATTTTGTATTTGATATCATACCTTGAACAACAAATTTGGCATAATTTATATTGTCCCAAATTATCAGGTTTCTTGAGTTGCACACTGATAAAATAATTGCAATTGCTAAGGCAGGATAGCAACTTAGCAGATTAGCAACTATAATGAATTAACAATTGACAAAATAAAGTAAAATATACCATACATATAATCAATTATATTTTATATAAAACATTGCGGTACTTAAATATACATTATGCTGCAATATATTTTCTTTTTAATATTACAAAAAAGAATCTTTGACCATCCACATTATTTCACCATATAATATTTTAAGAAATTATTTCCTATGCAAAACGCTTTTCACCCATCCTATATTTCTTTCCGAGAAAAATTATTACTTTAAAAGAAAGCGAAATTAAAACCAAAAAAAAAGACATTCTCACATATCTTCTTAGAAGAAGAGAACAAAGATAAAATATCTTTACTCCGAAAAAGCAATAGGAAAAAGAAAAGCGTTTTCAGCTCTAACCGTTTTAACTGATTTCTAGGTTATGCGAACTGGACTGGATATCACTCACCTTTACCTTAAGAATTTAAGATTCCTTGCGGAAGCTTGTGTTAGCTTAATGAAGTTATTTAAATGCATTGCCTCTTCGCTGGCCTGTTGATGCCTTGCAGCTTTGAAAAGAAACTGAATCTTCCAAAAATTCCAACTCTTCGCGAGTTATAATTAATATTTTAGGTTTTTTAACGATTTTTAGAAATGTGGAGGTTTTTTTTTTCCTTTGGAGAAAATGTGTTGAATAAATCGAAAATGAAACTTTTATTTGAGAGATGTTCTTATGACAGTTTAATTATCAGTGATAAGAATTTATTGGTATATTAATAATAATCAATATGTATTTTGATTTTTGAAGCTACTTATTAATAATACTTTTCCGTAGTATCTAGGAGCGGTGAATATGGGATTGATGGTTTAAATGTTTGCATAAAATTATTTTAAAAATAACATCAAACAACGATGAATATGTTTTTAATGATAATAATCCAACAACGACGGATATGTCATTAAATAACTATATGAATATGTCATATATAATCAAATAACTATGAATATGTCATTAATGATAATAATCAAATATTGATGAATATGTCATTAAAGATAATAATCAAATAATGAGAAATATGTTATTAACGAGTTATTATAAAATAACATTGAATATGTTATTAGCGATGATTATAAAAATAACTTTCATTATGTTATTTAAATAAATGCAGATTTGAAAGGGAGGAAAAGAGCTCTATCTTCCAAAAGTCCGAATTCTTTCGCAAGTTAATATTTTAGGTTTTAACGATTTTCAAAAACGTGGAGCATTTTTTTCTGCTTTGGAGAAAATGTTTTTGAATAAATCGAAAATGAAACTTTATTTTGAGATGTTCTTCTTATGACAGTTTATCTATCAGTGATATGAATTTATTGGTATATTAATAATAATCAATATCTATATTAATTTTAAAACTACTTATTAATACTACATCTCAAATGTGTGGAAGGGAGTTGATTCTTATAATTATAGTTTAAATGATTGCATAAGGTATTTTAAAATGATGAATATATTATTAACAATAATTTGATTCTTACAGTCCTGCTAAATTTTTGACAAAATGCTATTGTTGTCTTTAATCAATTTGCTTCGATTAAAAGCTCCCTTATTCTTTAACTTAAATAACATTTAATCAAAATTATAAAAAAAATAAATATATTAATTCCAAATATTAAAAATATAAAAATGAATAAAAACAAAACAGAAAAGCTATTAAAAAACGGAAATTGTGTTATGTGTGTCAAGTTTGTTCGTTATGAATAATTACAATTCATAGAATAATAATGAATTATTATTATAAATTAATATTTGAACATCAGATTTTAATTAATAATATATTTTTTGTTCCACTTAATACACGAGGTGTGTATTATATATATTTTAAATACATTTCTAAAGGACTGAGACATTTCTAAGGAATTTAGCATAATTTATGTTGTCACATATTGTCAGGTTTCTTGAGACAAACATTGATAAATTGTGGGGCAGAAAATGATTAGCTACACTGTGAATAGAGGAAATTCACTAAATAAAGTAAAATATGTCATGCATATAATCAATTGCATTTCAAGTAAAACATGACTGTACTTAAGTATACATTATAATGCTCCATAAATTCTTTTAATAATAAAAAAACAAGTAATATAAATTTTTTAAAGTCAATTCCCCATTTTCTTTCACTATATTGCAGAAAAGTCCTTTACAAATAAAGTTGAAATTTTCTCTTACATCTGGCGCCATCTATACAACATAAATTAAAAAAATAACTAAAATTAATTAGTTAAATTTAATTAATGAATTAATATTTGAAAAAAAAAACTGTATTAACATTAAGGAGTGTGATCCATTACAAGTAGCAATGCGTAAC
>BPLR01016584.1:0-30231 GCA_021605095.1 Caerostris extrusa | reverse complement strand
ATTCACAATTGTCAGCTGTGCGGTCATACATCAGGGTGTTACATGAACTTGAGAATGAACCCGGTTCAAATAACAACTATAATAATTTGCTGATTTTAAAGTGTTTCATCGTGGTGGTTGACAGCAGCTCCAACCCTTTCCCATCAGATAGGAGAAATGAAAGAAAGATGTCCAACACTGAGGGGGACGCTTGTTGTGTCGATGAAGAACAGTATTCAGCATTTATCCTCACGAGTTTGTCGATTGAAATTTGTTTAAATCAGGGATGTGCAGAAGAGCTTCTTTTTGCATGCAGTTCAACTCATCCATCCGTTCCATTTTACTTTAAAATGGAATTAGCCATTTCTTCTTTGAAAGACTTTTAGATTTTGATGAAAGATTAGAGCAGCAAACAGAATCCGGCTTTGGTTTAATACAGAAGTAAACATTTAAATAGTATAAAGAATGTTTTATTCAATGTAACGCCACCGACTAGAAGATCGGATAGAGGCTCAAAGACAAAAGTAATATAATCTGCGAAATAAATTTTACGTACAATCATCCAATGCCTCTATCACGATGAATTACTTATCCTCTATTCTCCAAAAAAAGTATCGTGCTCATTATTATTATTTTTTTACCGTTAACAGATTTAAACTACATTCAACTCATCTCTGCAACTGCAGTGTAGATGGAGAGCAGAATATCGATCCCCATCCTTTAACATTCTAGAAAAATTTGACTTTTTGGAGGGTCATTTCCTTCCATAAAAGGGCCACCCAAAATTTTGATAACTTTTTAAAAAATGAGTCAAGTTTTTGGGGTCTATAAAAGAAAATAAAAAATTGATTTTCTCCATTAATATTTTACTCAAACGCGTACTGTAACATTGAGATTGCCACGCCACTAAATAAACAAAAAATGCACGATGAAGCAAACTGACTGACTGCATCTGCGCAACCGGCCATCACCTTGAAACAATCGCTTGGTGGAGAGCACTTTACGTGAATCGGTTTCTTTTTCGAAGGGGGGACAGCTGCTGGGGAGGGGGCGGAGGATCAATCGATGAGTCGATGGAAATCATCGGTAAACAGACAGAAGGGAGAAATAAGAGCGCGACACTAAAATCGATACACGAAGGTTCTTGACTTGACTTTCCTTAAAATATCCCTCCGGCAGCGATAATCGATGGGACGCATCCTCGTCCCCCGGACATCCCATCGCTTTCCTGCTGCTGTGGCGCCAGGCTCGATTCCAGTGCGTCCGGGTTGCCGCATTTCCAGTGTGCCAACGCAGAGGAGCACGCCACTTTTTCAAAGTAACGGTTTTCTCCCAGTATGTTTCGTATCTCATAGTTTCGGAACACAACGAGTTTTTCCCCTCATATTTCGCTGCCCAGAAATTGTTAGTTTGCAAAGAGGGCTCTAGTTCGAATCCATTGACGGCAGTTTGTGAAGATTCGATGCCAATTAGGACACTGTGTGTGTAAAGGATTTCGAATCGATGAGTCAGGCTTCTTTGTGCGAGTTTCCGCGTTTTGTTTAGGGACAGTTACCCTAAAAAGTAATCCTTTCACCATCTGCATGTTGTGGAGCAGATCTACCTTCATTTTCAAATTGGTAAGTGGCTGCATAGCCCTACGTGCAGAGGAACCTCGAGTTAACTCATAGGGAATGAATCTTTAGTTCAGGACTGAAACGGACCGCGGCATGATGGGTCATTGGCTAGCGCTCCGGCCTTTGGTGCCACAGGCTTTCAGGTTACAATCCTGCCGGGGGCATGGATGTTTGGGGAGGGGTTCGGAATCCACTTTAAACTGTAGCTCCCGTAACGTAACGTAACGGTAGGTGTTTAGTTGGAGTACCAGGGGAATTTCCCGTACCTCCATATCAATAATTTTAGCCCAATGTGTGCAAAAGAAATGGCAATAGAGCGACAAACCAAAATTCTAGACTAAACCAGGATACTTTAGACTACCTTGTATTATTGTAAAGCACTATTTACGAGTGATATGACATCCTCAGCAACAATCATCCCGCGCGATTTCATGTTGTTGGGCAGACATTTGACTCGATAGGCAACAGCGTCACCCAGTCTGCAAAAACAATACCAAATCGCGATAGAAGGATTGTTGCCAAATTCATGAAATCACCGTCATGAGATAATGCAAGGTAGCGAAATGAAATGACATTAAATCTCAGCGGTTAAAGGCATCATGGTTTTTAAAATTTCTAGATGTTTCACATGTTTATTGATAGTTGGGCAGGGAGCTGCATGTCGTGCAGGAAGGATCACCTCTTGCATTTACTTTCCGTTGTTTTATTATTATTATTTTTTTCAAAGTGAGAACATCATTAGTGATAATATCATATAGTGATTTGGAAACCTTTGGTGATTCTGATTTGGTTTGTCGCTCTGCGGTCATTTTAGCACACTTTGGGCTCATTAGACCTGGACCTACTATTTAACGTGGATTCCGAACCACTCACAAACATCCTTGCCACCGCCAGCATTCGAACCTGAAGCCTGTGGCACCAATGGGAAGAGCGCTAGCCAGTTGGTCATCAGAACGCAAATTTAATTCCAAATCAATATTGAATCCATACTGCGAACATTATTCATGCCATATCGATGAGTTTTATTTGGAACGACCTTCAACAGTACTTTCATTAAAAGTTATGTTGTTTTATGTTGTAAGATATATGTTAACATGTTTCCAGTGGTTTAATATTTTTAAAAAGTTTGAGAATTCTTTTTTACGCATTTCATACACATAATGCTAAAGACACACATAGTAATAATATTTTTACGCATTTCATAGGACATATAATAATATCAAAGATAGTAATATTAAAAACACATAATGCGTATAAGAATAATAGTTTTTACTCGTTTCATAAGACATAGAATAGTTTCATACACATAATTTGTAAAATAAATTTCGTTGATTAATCTTTTGAAGCTTAGTAAAGCATCTTGAGTTACTAAACTCGCTACATGCTGTGAAATTTTTTATTTAATTTCGTTTTTTCGTTCGTAATTCGCTCTTGACTGTGTATTATGTATTATTACGAAATTTTATCGTGGGACTAATTTTGAATTTTTCGTTTCAAAACATAGATTATTTCTAGTCCTAAATTGAAAACAAAATTACAAATAAAATAATATCGTCATATTAAAGATGGATGATTCAGCAAGATTGATCTGAATGATGTTTTTCTGCAATAGTGTAGCTTGTTCCTCCTCGAGTATTTATTGCCATCGCTGTGTTCCTTCTTACTTGAGTTCAGGCTTGACAGCGGAAGTTTAGAGCACCGTACATGAAACCGGTTAGCTGTGGTTCCACACTCATGAGTTTCGTTTTCCATCTTTTCGGGGATCGGAATCATCGATGGGTTCGATGTCGGTTTTGGTCAAGCATGAAAGGATTACGACCTTTTAAAACATGACTGGAGAATTGTATAGAACTTAACAATTTTTCTTGTTCAAATAGCGAAGCCTGGGCGTCGAAGGTTTCAAACCTGCACTGGGATTTCGATAACGCGTTTTCCCTTCATTCCTTCACTCCGAAATTGTTTCTTGTAGCTCCTTGTTCATTAACTAAGTATCATTTCCTTTCTTTTCTCTGTCAACCTTCTGTGGAACACTCTCCGAGGGCCGTTCCTTCCTCGCGGTGGAGGTGTCGGCATTCCTCGGCCAACATATGCGCTGTCCCGTCCTGTTAGAGAAAAATGCCGCCGTTGGAATGCCGAATAAGAAATCATTATACTTTTAAATCGGACTTCCCGAAACTCACCATTTTCTAGGAATTATTTTTATATAATGTGAAATTGTCACCACAGAATGGAATAAAGTTAACAGGCTAATATGTTGTCTTCATTATTTTAAGTGTCTAATCAAAATTTGTCATTCACTATTTCTGTCGGTGGAAAAAAAAAAATCTGGAAACCCCTCACTCGATGGCGAAAGCTATTGTGAAAGAGTGTTTTGCGAATGGTTTATTTATTCTTTGCGTTACATGTGCATGCAGAGTCTTTTGCTGTTGTTTTTGTTGAACAACTTGGTTCAGTGTTCCACCAATGCAAGCGTAGACTGATGAGTGATGAGGGGAGGCTTCAATTTTGCACGTCATGATGGAGAAATATCTCTTCAGATAGCAATGCAAGACGCTTCTACACGCCATGCCGCAGACGCCATCCAGTCTCTTCATTTCTGAAAGCAGTGATTGCATCGGATTCTGACACACGCCTTCTTCCCATTGGTGCAGATCTGCATTGGAATCGGATTTCAGCTCGTTTAATCTCACCTCATTCATACCACAAGAAATCCGCCGGCGAGGGTCAAATAGCGCCTTCCTTTTAAGAGTAACTCATACCAGATGCATGCATGCGAGACACTTGTAGCATTCGCCATCGAGTGCTCTAGTTTCTGAAAGCAGTGCTTGCAATGGCTCCCTTGCACATTAATTGCTCACGTTACCAATGCAATCGATTTAAAGAACGAAGGATTATACTCAAGGGCAAATAGAGAGTTTCTCTATTCCAGGTAATCTCGAACCGCATTCTCTTTTCACGTGTACACTTCAACTGAAATATACTAACTGTTTACTCCTTGGGGAACGGGAGAGGAGTTGAAATCTTTCCCCGATACGGTGCGTCAAATTGTCACTTTGAAATGGTTCTTAATTGGACGAAAATCGAACATGGGACTTCTTAATGGGCGCAGCTGTAGATTCGCTCGAGTAAAACGAAATTAAAACTTATCGACCGATTTAAAAACTCTTGTTCTGCATTTACTTTGAATCAATCAAAAGACTTGATTTCTGTAGGCAAAGGCTTTATTAAAGACCTGTTTATTATATTTAGAATTTCATCGGAAAGAAGAAATGGGTTCCATATATATATATTGGTTCTGTTTGCTGAAAGAAATAATAAAAATCAAAAATTTTAATTTTAAAAATAAATTTAATTATTCTACTTAGAGAGAAATAGGGTTACCCTTTTTGGTAAGACTCCATACACAAAAGAAAATGTAAAGAATCACAGCAAAATTTTTTAACTGTGCTGTTTCAAAAAGAAAAAAAAAACCCTTTTAAATAAGATTGAGTCGATCTCCGTCCATCTTTATTAAATTTCTTTTTTTTGGAGGTAACGCCAACGTGAATGGATATTTTTCACATTCCGTAATTGCATCCCCTTCGCAGGGAATACCGGGGGCGGGGGAGAGGGCGGTGCGCACTCTGTTCGTTTAATTACGAACCGTAATGCCTTCGTCAGATTAAGTGCTCCGCCTTGATGGGATCTTCCTTCCTCTCGTCTCGCGCGACATGAAACAAGGAATCCTTTTTTATTTTTCGTGCTGGTTTGATTAAAGACAATATTACCATTATTTAATCAAAAAAAAAAAAAAAAAAAAAAAAAGGCGCGGGTAGATTCAAAAGTCAATGTTCAGCAACGTTTGTTCTTATTCGGAAGAAATTCGTGTTACTTTCGTGTTATTCAAAAATTTCGTGTTACTTTTATTGCGCTTAATATTTCTTTTTCTTGCCGAGCTCCAGATTGTGTGAGGTGGGGACGCTTTTCTTTGTGTCTCAATTGGGAAAAAGGTTTTTCTCTTGTCACCCCTCGGGAAACAGGGACAAAGTAAAAAGCAGGGAAGAGTTTAAGTCACCCAAAGATGACTGATTCAACTGATGTAGAGGTTTGAGTGCTTTATCCGTTTGAGAAATTAGACATTGTCAATAGACGCTGAAGTCTAATCCATTTCAAAGATTTTGTGACTAATCCCCCAGTGTCCTGCAGCGCGGGACGGACACTCCATGAGTGATCTGCTCATGGATGAGGGAAAGAGGGCTTCTGTTGGGATGAAGCACTCTCGTAGGTAGAAGTCTGATTTGGCTCCGTGACACTGAAGAAGAAGCGCAATGCCTTCCGGGAGGATTCTTAGGGATCAGGGGATCAAATGCTGAACATCCCAAAAGCCATCGAATCTCCATATTTTTTCTTTTGAAACAGTGTCTACAACAAAACGGATGGAACCTCCGCCCTGATGCTCACCACCTTAATGTTACCCCTGAGGCACGAATCAGGCTCAAAGAATTTAATTACAATTGGTGTTACTATTGGTTGTATTATCCGTTTCAGAAATTAGAGAATATCAACTGATGCTGAGGACAATTTTCTTTAAACTTTTTAAAGAATTCACTTACAACTAACGATGATACCTGTTGTTTAATGAAAGTGCTGTGCGAATCGGTCGGTGTGGATAGTAAATATCAAAATTCTAAACATATGTAAACAAAAAAAAAGGAGTTAATGATATGCAAATTGGGGATGTGATTGTTCCGAACCATGTGGGCAAGCTCACCTTACTGATGGTATGTCATTAAATTAAAATTATTAAATGTCCGACCAAGAAACAGAAAAACATATATGAGCAATTCTTGATAGTTTTGCTGTACATTGGCTGATGTATTTGGTTTTCTTTCTAATTGAGCAGTAAACTCGTTAAAAAGTTGTTTATTTAAAAAAGTTCCTTTATTAGCTATAGCTATGTATGTAAAATGCATTTTGTCAATTATTAAAATAACACGTATTATGATGAGAAATGGGCCTGAATAGCCGAGTGGCTAGCGCTCTGGCTCTCGGTACCACAGGGTTCGAGTCCCGGCGGTGCCATGGATGTTTGGAGTGGTTCGGAATCCACTTTAAACCGTAGGTCCCGGTCCTAATAGGATCGTAGAGCGTTGAGGGGCAGTGTTACTCCTCGTCCGTATCTTCAAGTTACACGCGCCCCCTGGGTAATGCAAAGTGAGTAATGTCTGTGCAGCGCTTGCCTTAAGGCATACAAGACCAAACTGTCTAAGTGTTTGCCAGCTGCATTGGAACAAAAAAAAATGATGAGAAATAAATTCCTCTATTTTTGATGCTGCATAATTTTCACTAGAACTTATCCTCCATTTTCTTTTTTTGCTATTACGATGCCATTTTAATTTAATTAAACTCTTCTCATTATTAAACATTTTTTTAAGTAAATTAGTTTTAAAATTTTTATAAATCAAATTTAACGAAAAATTAAAATCGTTTAAAATTGAAACGATTTTAAAATGTTATGTAATTTAAAGAAAGACTGGAGAAATTTTCTTTTAATTTTGTTTTAACAGAAGAATTAATATGCATTTTGTATGAAGAAGGCAATGGGCTATAGATAAAGAATTTCTATTATTTCCAAAAGGACCGAATCCTTCACATATCTGACTTGGAGCTTTCAACTGGATCGCGGATCTTTCTTTCTGGAGGGACATTTTCCACGGCAAGGGGCGCGCGGTTGTGGAGAGCGCGCCGGCGATGCCCTTCCCCTCGCGGAATCTGTGCTTTGATCAATATCTATGCAGCCATCTTTCGGAGTCACGAGGTCCCCCGCAACTCGAGTCTTGAAGCAGCCGAGTCCTTTGAGAATCCTCTGCTCAGTGCCGCAGCCGCCTCAAACACCCCATTCGTTTTTTATTTGTAAAAAAAATAAAAATAAAAAAATAAATAAATAAAAAAAAAATAATAAAAAAAAATAAATAAATAAATTGAGACGTTCTTTATTAAGATATCATTTCAATGAGGGATGAAAATCCGGACTCGTGGCAGCTCTCGTGCTGAAGGGCCTAGGTTTGAATCCGCTGGCCGAATCAGAATCTAGTTCAGTTCGTCCTATTAAGTTCCGTAGTGTGTAGTCGGGGTTGTCGGAAACGAAGCGCTTGTCCAAAGCGTCTCGTATCGACACAACTGGGCTGTGGGGTGGGAGCTTTCTTCCACACTACACTTAAATGCAGGGCAGATGTCCCTAAAAGTCTTCTCCGTTCTCCATCGCAGGTTTATTCATAGGAAACTTAATTGGGAAATGAAACCACAACCACGCTGTTGCGCATTAAAAAAAAAGGTTAAATAAATATTTTCAATGTGTTATAGAATGTTGCAATTATCCAATACATTGAAAAAAGATCCACATTATAAAACAAAACACAAAAAAGTTTTCTATTTTAAATCTAACGAATGACACCAAAATAGTTATGTGTCTATTCAACTAAAAATATATATATTGATTGGGTTTATTATCTCAAGAGAATTGTATTAAAAAAAAAATATAAGTTAATATTTTAAGAAATTATACCAGAAATGAAAATGTTTGCCAGTTTGATTTGTATTATTGCAACAGAATGTTGAGCTCGGATAGCTATTTTGAATAAACAAAGCATTCGCAGTGGAAGTGGTCGTTGAAATATAAAAACTGCTGCATATTTCTACTGCAACATTTTAAATGATGTTTAAAGCTCTTTAGCAGAGAGTATTTTAATAAACGATATTTCGGAGTCACGAAATATTTGTCAAGCAGAGATATTTATGGGTAAGGGAAATGCCGGAATCATTTCACAAAGTTTTAATAAACACCTTTGCATTCATTTTAGCGCTTTTCTTTTAAAACTTACTGTGTCGTTGAGGATTCGTTCTCTGCCGCTGTGTTCCGCAAACTTTTTGATGATATTAAAAAAGGCACGTTTAAGTAAAATTTTTTTCAAATAGGAAGTTGATGTGATCGATATGGTAAAATGCACTCTATTTTATTTGAGTGGTATCACTGAATTTAAAAGTATTTCGCCCAAAATTTACTGGAGTAAAAAATAAATTGTGTGTACCTTTACTTAGAATACGTTTCCTTAATTTTTGGTGTGTTGTATTAAGGAATATATATGTCTGCTTCGAATAGTGTAATAAATAATATTCTGTCACTCGTTTTCTCCATCTTTTTTTTTTTTTTTTTTAATTGGCACTTCTGGTTTTCCACACATAAATCTGTTTCATCTATTCGCCAAATCTTACGTGCCTTCAAAACACGCGTACAAAGAAAAGTACACATTTTCCCTGGAAAATTATACGAAGAACTCATATTGAAGATCCTACTGACCGATCAGAATTTAATATATATATATATATATAAAATGAAAGATAACGAAAAGTATGCATTCCTTTGGAATGAGTTTTAGAATGCTCAACGAGTGAGATGTGCCGCGGAAGGGATCTCTGCGAGCCACCTGTTGCTCCCCCATCCGCATCCTCATTCCGGCGGCAGACATTGATTTTTGGCCCTCCTTCGACCTTCAGGCCCTCCGCGCGCGCAGAGGTGAAAGGAAGGTTCTCTCCGCCCCCTTCCGTTTCTTCTTTCGACCCCCGAGTGTCGGTGGAAAAGTTCGAACCTTCGCTCACTTCGGGCTCGAGGTAGCGGTGCCCTATTGATTTTTTTTGTAACATTTCTGTTCACTGGAATTGTGGGAATTAAACGAACGTGTCTGCAGCGTATTTTTGTAGATGGCAGGATGGAATGGAGCGAGGGCAGCAGCATTTAAATTCGAGCTGCGACGCCGCTTATCAGCGCTGATTAAACGCAAAGTGTAACGTGTCCCAACACTGAGTGCCGTCCAAGAACTCACCAGTGACGAACCACGAATCCTAATATTATTATTCACACATATCAGTCCAATCTAAATGCTTATACATTAATTACAAACAAATATAAAAATGGATTCATGCAACCTCTGCACCGCACGGAAATTACACAGCGATTAGGATGCTGTTTATAAAAAACAAATGGTTCGCTGCAGTATGGATTGCGAAAATTAAAAATTGAGAAAAGAAAGACGATCAATACTGATTGACGAAATTGATTGATTGAAGATTATTGACAAAATATAGCATGAAATCGTGTTTTCATGTATCTAATGGTAATGCTGCTACTTTCTTCAATAAAATGTGGAAGGGTTGTTTCCCTAAGAAGTTTATTTCTTAATTATTCAAAAGTTAACTGCCATCGGCATAATGGTAACCAAACGCATAGGTTCCATTGTAATATGCTATTGATGTGAAAGAAGCTACTGAAAATACGGCGAACATTTTAGACATAAAATTATACCTGCATGGCTTTTGATGATGCATAAAAGTATTCTGTGGAGATATGAGGGTGACTGCGATGAAGACTCAAACATTTTGTCTTCCATTGTGGAATGAGACAGCAAAAAAGACGTTTCAAAATGAAGAAATTGTACTCGCACGAACCTCTTGCACATGATGAACTGACATCTGAAACATTTTCCATATCAGTTAAGGTTAGATAAAAGTATTTACGTAACCTACACGCGGAGACGGAAAATATTTAGATGGGTGAGATAAAAATCAGCGAAGGAATTTCTGTAGGACTGCACGTTGGATAACCGTGGAAGATACTTTTTTTGAAGGAAGTTTACAGGATTTCAAGAACGAAGCAAAAATTATTTAAGCGAAAGAGAGGAAAAAGGGGCTTAGGTTTTTAACTTCAGTGTGAGAAATTCTTTACAGAGTGGCCAAAAATAGTTTCGGGACAAAATTTTTCTAATAGATCTGCATTTCTCTGGTGCAAATGTTAGAAATTAGTGTGAAAATATTTGAGGGAAAAAATGACACAATTGCCACAAGTAAACCTTATGCGATACGATAAATATGATAAAAAAAAGTGTTTTTACTTTCAAATAGACCATGAAAAGATTCTTAAAAATGAACCTAAAAAATCTTGAACACATAAAATAGGAATTAAATTTATGTCAATGGTAATAAGATAAAACGCGTGTGCAACAAGCCTTTACGGGATCGTGAGTACGCATTTGAAATTCATTGTGAAAGCACTGCACTTCAGAAAAGAAAAAAGGTTTTTTTCTTTAATTTTTTTTATAGTATGTGGGGCGCGCGATTTCCAAACGAAGCTGCCCAATGGAAGATAGTTTGGTAAACAGATAAAACAATATCCTGCGAATTTATTGCGATCTAGATGATAATTACATTAACGCGTGAAGTACAATCATTACTTTAAAATAGGACATTGCTCGAAGTGTTCTTTTTTTGTTCTAGTATTTTTTATTCTAACTCTTAAAGTACAACACAGTGTCTCTTAATTCTGATTCTGAATGAATTGAATCACTGAGTTCTCTATTCTGACCCCGTGTCTAAATTTTTCATAATGACGAATTTGTAGCATTTATGTTGTCCGTAGTGGGTGAAAATTTCAAATATGTAAGAGAGGAAAAACCCTGAAAGATAAAATCCATTTACTTGATAAAAAAAACTGGTATTCATTTTAAATATTAGCAGGAAAAATACTGTTAAGATGGATCGAAAAAGTCTTGGGACATGTAAATAGCATTTTGTTTTAGTAATATGTAAAGATATTAGAGTAAATTGTGTTTAAAATTGAGCTTGAAAACCTTTGTGAGAGAAATTTTTCCCCTTCAAAACAGGATTTAAGCAGCGAAAATGTTTATATAAAATATTTATACAATTAAAAAAAAAACCCTTACACAGGAAGAAAAATTGTTCTGTTTTTCAAATTCAACGTGAAAAATACTACAAACGTCAGTTAAAAGTCTTTTTGTTTTTGTGTTGTTTTTAAATAGAACCATTTTAAACATGAATTTAAAGGGAAAATAGAAAGAAAGTGAAAATAGTTGGAGCTGTTAAAACTAGTGTATATCCAATTTCTTTTCGTATAACTGAAAAAAAAAAAAAGTGCAAAATACACACATTTAAATATAACTTGTTATGATTCAAGAAGAAACACGGAGAAACTGTTTTTGTCGTTAATCTGAAAACAATATATTTTTTTCTAATGCAGCTGGCTATTAAACCGTGATCTTTTATGCCATAAGGGCTACACCGACGTTACTCACTTACCACTACCCAGGGGGCGCGTGTAACTTGAAGATAAGCCACGGAGGCGGAGTAACAATGCCCCGCAACGCTCTACGATCCTGTTAGACCGGGACCTACCGTTTAAGGTGAATTCCGAACCACTCCAAACATCCATGGCACCGCCGGGATTCGAACCCGATACCTGTGGTACTGAGAGCCAGAGCGCTAGCCACTCGGCCATCAGGCCCCATTTAAAAACAATATGGAACAAATATTTTGACGATTTCGCAATTTGGGGGCGGAGGAGACCGCCGGCAGTTCTGAAATCGTTTTTGCGTGAATCGGCGCTTCTCTGTCGCATCGCATGAACCGATTCGATCAACTCACGAGCAGTCGCTGGCGGAACGCGCTCGAGGTAGAGGGCAGTAATATTAAAACGGTCCCATCTTTTCTTCGAATCCGATCCTGCGAAGAAAATGGAACGCACTCGTTCGGAAACGGCGTCTTTCACTGGGCTCCCCCTGCCACGGAAATCATTGAAAAAAAATTGTATTTCATAGATTTACGATTGCTTACAACTTCTATTGTTATATAAATTGTTAAAAAAAACTCTTTAAAGCAATTTAAATTTAAAAAAACTATTTATGTATTAAAAAGTATTTGCATTCATGCTATTGGGTTGTAATATTTTTCATTCATGCACTCGAATGATCTCTTCAAAAACGTTGTGTGTTTCCGATTTATGCAAACACACCTGATGCAAAAATCACCTAATTACGGTTCAAAGCAGGGGCTCTGATTATGCGGATCGCATGTAGAATTACTAGGGTAAGGGAAATGGTCTCGGCCTCACAGTGAAAAATTGCTGGATTAACAAAAGAAACTTCAGTTAAAAAATGATTTTATTTTTCTACGTAATCTCCCTTGACTTCAACACACTTGGTCCAACGTTTCTCCAACATCAGTATTCCTTCCCGAAAGTGAGAGTCTGGAAGGTTGTGAAAATATTCATCCACGGCCCTCCCAACTCCTTCATTGGATGCGAAGCTCTTCCCAGAAACAAATTTCTTCAAGTTTGAAAACAAATGAAAGTCTGAGGGTGCCAAATCAGGAGTATGGGGGGGAGGGGGATGGCCGAGCAAATCCCGAAGTTTTCCCATCGCCAACACACCCTTGCGCACAGGTGCGTTGTCCTGGTGACTTTGTTCTTCTTCAATCCAGGCTTCTTCTCGCGCATTTTGGCATCCAGCTGGTCAAGAAGGTTGGAGTAATATTCGCCAGTAATTGCTTTGCCTTTTGCAAGGTGATCAATTAACAGGATCCCTTTCGCATCCCAAAGCACGCTGGCTGATGCGATTGGCTTCGCTTTCTTTGGCGCTGAACCACCCACTGCTTGGACTGCCGTTTCGTTTCTGGCGTGTAGTGGCGGACCCGTGTCTCATCCAAGCTGACAAAATCGGTGGGATCCCTGTTGGATGGGTCCGAAGATTACTGTGAAAATCGTTCGCGCATTTGCTTTTGATCGGCATTCAGCTAATGCGGCATCCATGTTGCGTAGAGCATTCGCACCCCTGATTCTTCGTGCACGATCAGAGATGCGACCCTTTCTTCCGATATCCCCACAGCCTCGGCTATCTCACTCGCCTATCGTCCAACACGATATCGTGCACTTTTCGATGGTTTCCGGTGGGATTTGGCCGTCTTTCGAGGGATGTGCGACCACGTTTAAATTCAGCTGCTCACTTTTTAACGGTTGACACGGAAGGAGCAGAGTCCCCGTAAAGTTTTGTCAACTTCGGATGAATTTCCTTAGGGGTTAATCCTTCCAAAACGAAGAATTGTATGACCGCGCGATATTCACGTTTATCCATTTTAACGAAAATACACAAGACGTCTAATGCAAAAATTCGTGTAATAGTTAAGTTGAAACTTGTCATGCGAACTAATGACACTTGCACCCAGGCAGGAAACGTAAATTTTTACTGATTGGAGCGCCATCTCTATGTCAGGCCAGGAACTTTTCACCTTACCCTCGTATATATCTCCCTATCAGATTTAGACCCACTACAGACATTTTTGAGAAAAAGTAAAACATAATGAGATATTATTTTTGCGTTTACTAAGAATATGTAAACATATATAATAGTAATGATGTTAAACGCACATCATAAAGTAATATATAACACGCAAAATAAAATATATAAAAATATATAAATATAAACGAAATAAAAAAAATTGAAATCATTAAAAAATATTTATTTGACTAGTGCGACATTTGTATCTCCACTCTTTTACTTAGCTTTTGCAAATCTATCTCCATTTGGGTATTTGCACGTCGTAATGGGTGTTGCGTCCGTTATGTTTGAGCGTGTTTCGTGTTGGGTCAATTTCATTTTCGAAAAGAATAATTCACAGGTGTCAGTTGAACCAAAATAGCTAACAATTTCAACTAAGAGTCTGGTTTGCTCTGCTATTAACAATCAGCTGTGCGTGTGTAAGTATGGTCACTGTGTCACTGAGGTCACTTAAAGGGAAACATAGAATCTGAATATATGTTCTGATGTTCCAAGATGCACGATTCATGAATTCGCAGAATATAATTTAATTATTCTGCGAACTCATAACTGTAAACTCATAAATAAAACAGGCAATATGTCCTAAATTCGCCAAGAATATTATTTTAAAATCAAAGATAATTTTTTTCTCATCCTTTCGACAGTCAATTTTTGAATAGATGCATGCACACTCAATGTATTTTTGAATACATTGGTTTTCACTACTTTGGCCATTATAAAATAAAAATATTTTGTAAAAGCTTGATACGGGCCGGGAAAATTTTCTGGCTGGTTGGCCACGCCCGATCTAAAGTGTGAATCCGTTGGCATAGTCCTTTTGCCTTTTTTAAATCCGACGAAGTAAGTAACCCGCGTTTTCACCGGTTTGAAACCCTACGGGAAGTGGAAAGAAAAGCGCAGAACATGCGCGAGGTTGGTCACTTTGCGCACACATTATTCTTATTAGACCTACTATCTTAACGTGGATTTCAAACATCCACCTCCAGGGATTCGAACCTGAAGCCTGTAGTACCAAAAGGCCGGGACACTGGCTATCAGGCCGCGCGTAGGTTCGGTTACAGCAGTGGCTCTCAAACTTTGAGGTCGGGGCGCATTTAAAAACCTACACATAATTGTAGCGCACTTCATACAAATTTCTGACAAGTAAGCATCCACCACTGACGCTATTCGCTATTTTATATCCACAGACTACTACTTACAGAAGTCGGAGTCTCAGAGGCTGAAATGGATATGCTTTAACATCGAAAATCACCTAGACGATAGCGTTCTAGTATCCATCCATGGAAGTGATCCTTCCTAGTTTCTCAGGGTTTAATTGTCCTAGATTCTTTTCTTCATTTTCGCATTATTGCCATTAGGCGATTTTTCATGTGAAAAAAAGAAAAATAATATACAACCAGAAAGATAAGTTGTTTGTAATGAAAGCTGCTTTTTAATAGGAAAGAAGGAAAAGGAGTTACTATATTTATTTTTATATCTGGGCACATATATCTCTGGAGTACCAAATGTCACATACCTCTGTTAGTTATGTACAGCTGCAGTACCTAGCTTTAGTACTTTCAGAAACGAGGGAGACTTGATGGCGATTGTTACAGTGCATCTAATGTTCGTCGCTTCGATTATCGGGCTGCCTGACGAGTGTTTTACCCCATACGGTCCATAAGTATTGTTATCTCGAAAAGTCCTTCCCTCGTCACCCGTCAGTGGGCTGCTCGTGGCTGTCCAAGCTCTATTCTTCGCCTCACCAACTACGTAGCCTTGTTTAAGGAGGGGGAGGAAGAAAAAAAGCCTCAATACCGTTTGAAATAATTGTGCGCAAATCTTCTCGCATCGATAATCCTGTGGGGGAGTTTTCCGGCTTTTATCTCCTACGACACGTGACTGCGTAGCCTTACCCCTGCTACTCCTTTCGGAAGGAAGTACAGCAGGCCCACCGATATTCGACAGAAAGTAAATAAATATCATTAATTTGATATTACTAATAAATAGTCAACATAAAAAAAAATGTCTGATTAAAAAGTAGTCTGAAATTTATGCAAAATTTACAATTTTCCCTTATAGACAGCAAATTATAGGATTTTAAAGATATTTCTTAATAAGGGAAGAACACAACCTTCAATAAAAGTATGGATAGCGTAAAAGTATATGGTATAGTATAAAATTTTTCCTCCAGAGCTACCAAATGTTTATCTGTCAGGTAATCAGTAGGCCGCAAAAAATCCCGAATAATTTATTTTTAAATGAATACAAATATATTTCTCGAAAGTAACATTTTGTTTTTATCATTTCTTGATCAGTTCACATCCACATTCATCGGTGTTTTCCTCACATTAAAAATATTAATAACTTAGATATTTAATATGTTTATATATATATATATATATATATATATATATATATATATATAGTATATATATATAACTTAGTTTTATTATGTTGTCATATTTATTACGAAGTGACGAAATTATGTTAAACAAAGTGACTAAAAGTTAATTCAAAAACTTATTTATTTAAGTAGAGGCCTATAATAAAAATAGCCCATCTAATACTATATTACTTTGAAGTGAATTGCTATTTCATCTATCTTGATGATACTACATCTGTTTTGATTGAGAATGATGATTTATGAGAAGCGTAGGAAAAATAGGTAAACATTTTAACAAACACTTTTAAAAGTTTATATTTCATTTTTGAGATCATCATAATGGGTGCAAATTGAATGACGTATAGTAGTGACTACTGTCAATCATTTTCGAACGCTCATCTGATTCGTCAAAATTGACTACCGTCGCTTTGTCAATAGAAATCGCCCTTACTTACTCTCGCATTTATGGAAATCAAAAATGCTGAAATGGCACGGTTTGAGCTTCAAAAACTTATATGGAATAGCTGAGTGAAAGGACATTTTCATTGATGAATGAGTTGTTTTCGTAAAAAAGATCTGCGTGTCGTCAAAGAATTTCTAAAATTTTTCGAGATTATTATGTTTGTTAAGAACAATAGATCTGAGTTCCGTTTCCTGAAGACACTGTTTGTTTCAATTTATGAATGACAAAATAATAAGTATTCGAAGCAGAATTCTTATACCAACCAATTTCATATTACCAATTTCGTGGAACGGCGTATTTCATTTAAAAGAAGCTTTTAGCTTTGGAAAACGGTTTTGAATTTGTTTCCGGAGCCCCGTTTCATCGCGAGCCGTTAGGAATGCGTGCATCCGAGACTTTTCAATTGAATGTTTGAAGAAGCGGTTATGTTTTTGATAATCTGTTGAAGTGTGGCCCGCATATTTTGAAGGATGTCGGGTATGCATGGGACAAAAAGATTTTAAATAGATTCATTGAGTTGTTGACAGTTTTATTAAAAAACTAAAATTTTCATATTTTTGCTCTCTAAATGATTGAGTGTGTCTGTTGTTGCCCGGCCTGATCCTCGGCGTCCGGCACCCCACTCGTGGGAGGAGGGGTGCTTGTGGGTAGCTGAAGAAGGGAGGTCGGTGGCTTCCCGAAGGGCGAACCAGCCCACATTTGCGTATAGTACTCACATCGGGTAGTCCGACTCGCGAAGCAAATGCCCAGCACCGCAGGGCTCCCTCGTCTGCGGCGGCCCCCTAATGCTCGGCCCAGCGTTCGCACTGAGTCTGTCCTATTATTTCTAGAATAGCATCGTCCTTTTTCAGAATAGAACACATGAATTCTTTTATTTTAATTTATACAAAATGTCTACGCGTATGTTTACATATTCTTTCAATTAGGAGTGTTACTCTGTTACCCTAAAGTAAAAAATAAATAAAATAAGGATAAAACCCGCAATTTATCATCCCCGTCTGTCGAATTGCAACCAAATATATTCATAGATAAATTTTAATTTTCATGTTTGACACATGTTTTTTATATTTCAATGTAACAATCATAACATGCCATTCTATAATACTGTGTCTGTAAGTGATCCATGACTTTAAAATCCTTTCCCTGGTTCTCTGATTTATTTATTTTTTGGATTTCGTTTCTTCCCTCCCCGTCGATGGAACTGCGAGGAATTCCACCCCGATGGCGAGTTGACCCAAAAGGGTGAACCGAGCGATGAGACGCTTTTTCGCCGCATCTCACCTTCCCGCCCTTTTTTTTTTAACGAGCCCTCTCCCAGAATAGACCCTCCGTCTCCTCGCGCCGAAAGCTCTTCTTCGAAAGCGTGCCGTTTTTAGTTGCCGGGCGGATGTCTCTCGCGTAAACACCCGCCGAGAACAAACTCCTGGCTTTGAACGAAACTTTTGTGATCCTGACATGTGATGGAAATGTTCGGGGCGTGTTGGACATCCGCCCAAAACAACTCAACGATTCAACCCTCAGAAATCTTATGAATGCGCTCTTTTCAAATCGGTTCTGTGGTTCGAGTCCCCCGAACAGAGAGGGAAAAACAAAGAAGAAATAGCAAATGGGAAATAATTTGCTTCAACAATAACGAAGCAAAGTGCGTGGACACACTAGAGCTGTTTACTTTTTATGCACTGTTCCGATCAGTTTCATTTCACTCGCACAATGCATTCTGTGCTTTTTTTTAAAATATATAAACTAAATTTTTTTTTTTGTAAATAATTAGTTTCATGTGATTTAATTGTATACCATACTGCACTTGTCTAGTCTACAAAAAGAGCTGCTTCAAATGCGACAGGGGCTCACGATTAACATCAATCACCCAGAAAAAGATACTATCGTATTTTTGTGGATTTCAGTTCTGCCATTATGACCTCTCGTTCACTGTGAATGTGAGATTTCTAGGAACTGCATAGTAAAGATCGATGAGCTCCAGAAGTTCATTGCTCTACTGTGGTTTCCGAGCCAATGCGGGATATGTGGAGATGCGCAGGCTGATCTGCTGGCCAAGAAAGGATCACAAATGATTCTACAACCTGACCATCCTTTGCTTTTACGACATAATATATCTCTTTCTCTGTTATATCCAACCGTCTCGACCTGTATAGAGAGAAGGCTCCTCAGTAAAAGTGGAATTCCCCATTGAATAAAGTCAGTGAGATTCTCTTGTTCCTTGCCTGGAGCGGTCTCGGGCCATGGCTGCTCACAGAGCCACCCGCATAGAACAGGACTGGATGATGCAGTTATCTGCCCCCCTACTGCGACCACGGCGTGGAGAGCACCTCGTCCTACGCCCTACTGTTTCCCTTTTTGTGTTACTTACAATGCCTTCAGCTGATTTGTTTTTGCCTTCTTTACTGTATGTTTGTCTACTCATGACCGGAGATGGGCACAGGAAAAAAAAAATATATATGTTGCATTTTGGCCTGAGGGAAAATTATAAAAAAAATTACAGTTGACATAAAACAGTCGAATAACCAACAGTCAGCAGGTGCACTTGCCAAATCAAGTGAAATGCATTGCTTTTTTTAAATATTTTATTTTCTACTTGCTGTGTACCATAGGATTCATGTCCGATTTAGAACATTTGGGTTATAGAAACTCTAAACTTGAAGGTATAGTGCACTCGAAGTCTCTTTTCGATAGATTGAGCTTTTGCAGCTGCAATTTGGAGACCCTAAACTGCCATCGTGTAAGTGAATAAGCATTGGAAAATACATGACTGTTCTCTAAATTATATTTTTAAAGAAAAACAAAATATTTTGTTTTTTAACGAAAATAATAAGAGCATAATTCTTGGCAAACGAGAAGATAACAATACTAATAATAATACTAAAAAAGAGAAAGGAGCGTCACATCTTCAAAAATAGAAACGTTGCAGAAATTGTCAGCTCAGACATCGAAGAGTATCCGGCGAGAAGGGAGCTTCTCCCCTCCCGCCAATCCGCTTCTCTCTCCCCGCGTCGACTTGAAAAGCACTTTTCAAAATATCCCGCCCTCAGGAAGCATCGAAAAAACGCTTTAAAAAAAGTCGGGATGCTTCGGAAAAAAGTTGTTCTGGAAAAAAACTCAAAATCTATAGCTCTTGTAGAAAAGAAAATATATGTAGCGTAAAGAATAACTGTATTTAGTGAACTTGAAATAGCATTTCAGTGTTCTTTTAACCTAACAATTTACTGGTTTTTTTTTTTTTTTTTTCATTTGCACTCAAAAAGATTGGATTCAATAAATGAGAAGACGAAAGAAGCGCAATTGAATGCCGAACAAAATTGCTGTTTAAGTGCGGAAGTAACTTATAATTTCGATTCATTAATACCTACACTTCTTAAATATTATATTTTTCATTGAATATTTCATTAAGCTCGACTCTTGGCCCAGTAGTGCTCAGTTAGTGTGCAGGAGGGCTGAGGTTCGAATCCTCTGGCAGGCATGGTCGTAGTCACAGCTTTTTCAGAAATGAGGAGACTGGAGGGAGATTGTGACGTGTCTCGCATCGATAGTCGGGCTGCCTGGTCAGTTTTTGGTTGTCGCTCTACCTTCATTTTGTGCACACTTTAGGCTAATTAGATCGAGACCTACAATTTAAGCGGATTCCGAACCAGTGACAAACACCCGCGCCACCGCCACCGGATTCGAACCTGAAGCTTGTGATATCAAACGCCAGAGCGCTAGCCAATTGGCCATCAGCTGCCTGGTGGGAGTTTTCCGGTTTTCTCCCATACGAAACGCAGATGCGGAGCTGTTACCCCTAACAGTCGCATTGTCTCCATTTCACCCATCGGTGGGCTGTTTGTGGTACGCACGAAGCTCGCTGATGTTCCACCCACACCATTCTAACTGGTAGGGAAGGTTTGAAACCTACCATAAAATATTAAATACTTTGAAAAAATGCGTTCAAATTATAATAAACACTTCATGAAACTCCCATTTTGCTACATTAAAAAGGAAGAAAAAGATTTGACTGTGGATTTTTATGACTTCTTTAAAAACCATTGTTGCTGGTTTCATGTTACGAGTCTTATTTTTAAAGGAGGGAGATCCCGAAATGGCCTTTCTCATCTCTTCCGCGCAATGGCAAAAGAAAAACCCCTCATTTTTAATAAACGCTCCGGGGCAGAAAGGGAAGAGGGCCTCTCGTCTGCATGCGCAGCGAAAAGAAGAACGTGTTCGAGACGTGGATCCGCCTCTTGCCCCTGGAACGTGATTTCACTGCCTTTCCTCCGTGTTCAGCGGGGAAAAGTGATCGCGGGGCATCTTCTCGGGAGTCACGATCCGCCGCATTCGTGCCGTTGTCTGCAGGAATTCAATTGAATTTCTGTCCCGGCATCGACGATTCTTTTTCCCTTTGTCAGCGCCTTCTTTTTTTTTCCCTTTTGAATATTTACGAAATTCTCTAATAAATGATTCATTTTCATTTCTAATGAGCCCTCCAATGGGTGCGTGTTTATTTGTATCTTTTCAGAGTTGAGTCGTGCTAAAATTAGTTTTTAATTCTAGACAAAAATGGATATTTTGGAGGACCCTCTGTTATCTGAAGCCGAACGCAACTAAACCAAACATATTGCAGCATTCTTCCCAAGGGGAAGAGTTGTGGCGTTTCGTTCCCAGGAGAGAGAATGCATATCCTTTAACAAGTACATAGTAACAACCTATCACTCAAATTTGACAACATAAACAGTGTTGTGGATAGTTATATTACACAGCCCAGTCACATTAATGGGACCACCACCTACTTTCGACGTCAACGTGAAATAACCCATCACAAAAGGCAGGTGGCAGAACATTGCAGTGGAGTGTATATAAAGAACTCCACTTAATACCATATTCCACACTCCACATAAAGCCCGAATATACAAGAGTGTATATTCTGGCTTTTGACATGTGGTCACATTAATGTGACTAGACTGTGTACATGAAATTAGTGTTTTGCACCCATGAGAACAACCTGTCACTCAAATCTGACAGCAGATATTCAATGTCATGTTTAATGAGACCTCATGAAATTAGCTATTGTTTGTGCGACCTTCACAGGTCGAAACAATTACCGATGGGATATGGACTACACCATGAGAAAGAGAAAGTGTCTACTCAATGAGAAGTGAGGAAAGCCGGCCTATCTCTTGACGGGTTTTCTTAAAGGGAGGTTTTTGGAGAAAAATGAATTGAGTTTTGAAGCTAGAAGTATTGTTTTCGTCTTTTACTTTGAAGTTCAGTATCTATGTATATATATATATATATATATATATATATATAATGTTTGTAAATAAAAATTAAAGTGCTCCCATGAACCTGAAAGTGGGCCTCTTCTTGAAGCTGTTATAGACTTAGTATACGGTGAGACGTTACGATATTAACTATATTTATTTTTTAGAATTCCTATTTTTAATTTTAGCAAAAAAATTATTTTAGCTTAATTTGCTTTTACAGTAAAAAATTACTTCCATTTCAGTAAAGTGTATTTGAAAAAAAAAACCCGATCTTTTAAAATTATTTTAAATTTTACGCAATTGTTTATCACAAGGAAGCACATCAGTAAAGAGTCGCCAAGTGTCGAGCGCGTTCTTCGTCGCTCTGTTGACAGCCGAGCTTTCTGTGCCAACTTAAGTACTGAAGTTTATGCTTCAGCCAGTTCTTTTCCGTGACTCTGTTTTCACGGGCTATGCTGATTATTTTGCTGTTCATTTTACTTGTTTTCATATAAAAGAGTTACGTTTGAAAAAGAAATTATTGAATGAATTGAATTTTGAATTATTATTGTAATCAAGTTAAAAAATTATCGTATTAAGGAAAGTAGAGATCAAATCAGTTTTCAATACGACTTTTAACGTCGGTGGGTCTCGTGTACCACTTACGAACAACTCACTGATGGGTATTGAGTGGAGGATAATTCTTTCTGAAAGCACTTTTGGGGGTAAATTCCCGCATTTATACTTCAATCTCTACGAAAATCTCGTAACCCTCTAAGCTATGGGGTACCCCATGTGTTTCTTCTGGGGTTATTACTTATTTTTCACTTTTTGTTTCAAGTACTATTCGTGCTTCATGTGTTCTAATCATCGTTTAACTGTTGAAATGTTATGATCTATTTGATCTGTAGTTTTAGTATCCATTTCTTCCTTTCACAAATTTACTCTGCTCATTTATACTCTTTTGGTTGCTAGAAGTGGTACAAGCAACTCTTTTGTATTTTAAAAGGAATTGTTAAACCGTAATAGGCAATGATTTCGAATTTTGGAGTGGTTCCTTCATGGGGGTTTCCTTTTCACTTCTCCCAAATTGTTTTGCCTGTTATATTTTTTAAAAAAATAAATAAAAAATTTTTTTTGGATGCATCGAGATGAAGCAGCATCAACCAGCCTACATCTCAAAGCACCAGATCAAGTGATTTGCACCATTTGCTCAGTATGCCACAATGCATGAATTATACATATAACATTACATTGCCACAATCCATGAATTATACATATAACATTACATTAGAAAATAAATTAAGTATTTTTAAATTGAAAATATAGTCTACGTTAACTTGTTACTAGGGCGGTGTTACATAATTAAAGAATACAATTTTTAATATTTTAAATACGCTTAAATAAAAAATTTTACGTAAGCGTGTTCTTTTAAAAGACAATTTCATCAAATGTTATAAAATTCAAATCAAGAAAAAAAAAAAAAAAAAAAATTTTTTTGTCCGTCCCGCTCTGCAGGACACTGAAGATGAGTCACAACAAACTTTAGAAGAAAAACGGCCCGATAATCTCGCTGCGCACCTCTCATTACCTGTGCAGAAGCACGTGGTAACACATTTCAGCTGACATGATCCTAAGGAAGAAAAATGCCGCATCCATTAATCACCGCATCCATTCTGTTGAAATCTATTGCGCACACAAACCGTAACCGTGTTAAAAAGTGAAACAACCAACGATACCAAATTTTCATTATTAACAGATGGGCTGAAAAGTTCGTAGTCTGACACATAGATGGCGCTACTAGTATTAAATCCATGTGATTTTTAGTTAGCCCTATTCTTCACAAGACACGTGTATAAATTTGACAGTTGTTGCACTGTTAGTATGTGAGTTATAGCATTTTTAGTGTTCATCCCGTGCAGTCCACACGACTGACTGTCGATTGGACTCACATATCGACGCAAAAATTCGGATTTATTACGATTGAACAGCTCCAAACACTGCTTAGAATCATCAATTCTTTGTTGTTTTGGGTCGATTGTGAGCTCGCGCGACATCCACTTTGAACAGAGATTTTGCATATCCAAATATTCATTCACGATATGTCCAACACGTTCCCTTTTATATCTTTAGGGTCTCAGCTATCTAAATCAATTTCACTTTACGGTTATCAGAAATTATTTTGTGGACTTTTTGATGTTTTCGTCGGTAACAGCCTCTTTGGGGCGTCCACTGCGTGCATCGTCCTCGGTGCTCATTTCGCCTCTTTTATATCTAGCAAACCACTTCTCTACGGTTTATTTTCCTGGGGCAAAGTCGAATAATGTTTATCAAGCCAAGCCTTGGATTCAATAGTATTTGTTTTTAGCCAAAAAGCAATGCTTTATTATTAACACACGAAATTCCTTTTTTATCCATTTTTTCAAACTAACAATAGTTGCTTCACTAAAAATGCTATAACTTCTCATACTAATAGTGCAACAGCTGTCAAATTTATACACGTGTCTTTTGAAGGTTAGGGCTAACTAAAATTCATATGTATTTAATACTAGTAGCGCCATCTATGTGTGTGACTACGAACCTTTCAGCCCACCTGTTACATTCAACCGTTATTTTGTAATAAATTCTGGGCAAGATAGTGCGCTCATCTTCTATTAACTTCTGCCAATATCTTTTGAGAATAATAATGTTTGGTAGTGAAAAAGAATTATCAAATCGTAAAACATTTATAAATTTTTTTAATTAAAAATTAGGAATAAATTTTTACTATTACTTCATAACTGGGATTTGTTTTCGTTTTTAAACCGATTGTATTTTATACAATTTCAGTTAACAAAGCTTTCGTATTTACTTATAAAAATAATATTTTCTTAAGCAATTTAAAATATTTTTGTAATAAAAACGACGGTTTCCATGCTACTTTCTTAACACTCTTTCGAAAGAAAATAGTAAACATTCCTTCTATATAATTATGGCATGATTTTGTTGTTGATTTTATCCCACCCTGGTCGACAGCAACATCTAGACCAGGGATGGCCAACCAGCGGCCCACCTTGAATATTTTCCCGACCCGTGAGATTCATCACAATTTTGCAAAATATATTTATTTTATAACGGCCAAAGTAGTGAAAAACCAAAGTGTTAGAAAAATGCATTATGTGTGTGCATCCATATAGTTCAAAAAGGAACTGTCGAAGTGATGAGAAAAAAAAATAACTTAAAAAATAATAATAATTAAAATTAAAAAATAATTTAAAAATAATAGTCTTGCGAATATAGGGCAGATATTGCCTGTTTTTTATTTATGAGTTCACAGAATAATTAAATTATATTCTACGAACTCGTGATGCGTGCGGATCATGGAACATCTAATATAACAAGTTATATGTTTCACTTTAAGTGACCGCAGTGATCATCCCTAGATACGCACAGTTGATTGTTGGTAGAAGAGCAAACCAGACTCTCAGTTGAAGTTGTTAGCGCTTTTGGTTCAACTTACACCTGCGAAGCGGTTTTTTTCCGAAAACGAAATGGGCCCAACACAAAACACGCTCAAACATGAACGCACCTGCAACACCCATTACGATGTGCAAATACCCAAATGGAGATCGATTTACAAAAGTTAGGTGAATGAGTGGAGAAACAACTATCGCACTAGTGAAATAAACATTTTTAATGATTTCATTTATATGTATACTTCATTGTTAGTGCTATATATTTATTTATAATGCATTATTATTATTATGTTATCTATCTTTACATGTAATAATAATAGTAAACACAAAAATAATAACTTATTATGTTCAATTTTTCACTCAAAAAAAATGTCTATATTGAGTCTCAATCTAATAGGGGATATATCATTTTACATGTGGCCCGCGGCATTAGGATGCATTTTCAAAGTGGCTCGCAAGATCATTTGGGTTGGCCACCCCTAGTCTAGACCAAGTCCGTGTGGTCTCATGGAAGGAGGAAGGTCCAGCTTTTGTTGTGATGAAGCACCCGTAAGTCGAAGCTGTGAGTCGCTGGTAAAGGAGGGTGCCAGGGGTCGGGACATGATTCTGTTAATAAATGAAACTATTATAAATTAGTCTAATTTAAAATATGCTATTACAAAGGAATTTTGTAGTGTTATTTTATAATGTAAAACATTTTAATTTGAATCTATTGTGGTAAAAATCTAAGTGGTGTTGATTCAATTGTGTTATAAAAAAACCAATTAATAGGGTTAATCACTCAGTTGAAATGTTCCGTTTTTGATTCATTTCCGGACACTCCGCTTTCGTGAAAATCCAATGGAGGTTGGGGGAGGGGGAAGGTTCTTCCGTTGTTTCATGCATCGTGGTTTTGCTTCTTGGAACTTGCAAAAATAGATTTGTAAGTTCCCAAACTAATAATTCTGTTGTCCACAGAATTGTGCACAGTTACAAGACTCTGACTTGTAAACCTTTGAATTAGGAAAAAGTTACTCTTTTTACAACTAGAAACGCAAACGTGTACTGTAAAAGAAATGCGTATTTCATTTTTAAAATGACACTTAAAGATTTAAAAATATATGGTTTATGTATTTTAAACGTTTTTAAACATTTGAAGAAAAGCAACGATGAAAAAATAATTATGAAAAAAAAAAAAAGGAGGGCATTCTATTTAAAATCTATGAAAATGACGAAATTCTTTGTCCGGCTTGATATTTTTCACACACTTCGTGGATCCATTACCCTGAAATGAGCAGGAGTGTCGTGCATTCATCTGATAATTTTTCATTCCCTGAAACATGCGTGCAGTTGCGCGTGAACGACGATGTTTCTGCTGTGGACGGAAAACACAAACCGGAGCTCATGAGAAATGTAAGCAGCTCACGAATAAACTCTGAATTGCATGCTGAAAATGAAAAAAAAAAAGTCTTTCAAAACACAATGCAAAATATCTTTGCATTTTTGTGAAAAAAATTCACCAAAGAAATGTCCATATTAAAAAAATTCATTATTTAAAAGCGTCTTGAGGGGTACACATTTTTTTGTTTACCCTCTGATTTTATGGCGCGATCGCGCTTCCCTGGGGCCCTCCTCCCACGCCGAATCGATCGATCGCAGAAAGGGCCCCCCGTGTCTCGCTTACGTCATTCCATTTTCCGCCTCTTTCTTTTTCTTCCCTATCTGATATTACATTTTTTTTTTTTTTTAGATTTTCCATCCATTTTAATCACGAAGCTTTTATTAAAACGGACATCTTGTAGAAGTATCAGTTAAGAGAGACACTGGAAAGGATCGGAGAAGAAACGCACAATGCATTACTTACATTGCTGCATTTAGGCATATGTTTATATCTACTGCTGCTACACCAACATCACCCCTTTACAGTTTGGGAATGATGTGGGCAAGGAAATGGAATGCGTGAGGCGGGAAAATTTTGCATGATGTACTTTTGGAAGGGCAGAACGATGATGAACAAAAGGAAAATTCTTACAAAAACAGAAGAGAGCATCAAAAAATTTAAAATTAGAAAAAAATGCAGGGAGAAACTATGAATGGCGAAAATATATAAAATATATAAATACAGATAAAAATATTACAAAGATTTAAAAGCAGTAATGCAATAAACACTATATTGCAGAATATGTACACAAATCAGAGAGCTGAAGGAATATTCATCAAAGTAATTATTATGCAAATTAGAAAAAAAGAGTGATAGCTAATATCTAATTTGAAAGTAGAAACAGTTGCTGTAAAATTACAGACAATGTAAATATAAAAGGCAGGAGAAGATGTTACATAACAGATATATACAAAGTGCCAACTAGATACTTGGTATTCACTTAAAAATTAGGAATGGTATAATTAAGTCTACACTACTTGACAAATTGTTACACCAGGAAGAAATGCAGATAACAAAAATAATATTTATTGGACAAATATATTATACTTGAAATAACAGTGATTAAATTTTCAAGAAAATTGGGTGCATAGATCCTGAAAATCAGTACCCAAGAACAACCACCTCTGGCATTAATATGGCAACACTTATTACGCCTGGGCATTGGATCAAGGCTGGTGGATGGCATGCACGGTACAGATGCCATGCAGCTTCAACACGTGCCGCAGCTCATCAGCTGCCGTAGTGACTGGCGTACGGTGGCGGGAGTCAGTCGCTCGGCAACCACAGACCAGACGTTTTCTATTGGCGAGAGATCTGGTGAACGCGCAGGCCAGGACCACAGCCGAACATTTTCCGTATCAAGGGCTCCGTATAATACCGGCAACATGCTGTCGTACATTATCCTGCTGAAACGTAGGGTTTCGCCCAGGACTCAGATAAAGAAGGGTGGAGCCACACGGGTCGTAACACCAGAAATGAACGTGCACTGTTGTTCAAAGTGTCGTCAATGCGAACAGGAAGGTGACCGAGGCGATGTATCTAATCCGTACCATCACGATAGGTGATGGGTCAATATATTGATGAGCTTGAATGCACGTTGCCAATGTGCGTTCAACACGATGCCGCCACGACCATCTTGATGCTGTAAACAGAACCTGGATTCATCTGAAAAAAAAATGACGTCTCGCCATTCGTGGCGTCAGGTTCGTCGTTATCCCCATTGAAGACGCTCCCTGTCTGTGATGCAGCGTCAAGGGTAGACGCAGCCATGGTCTCCGTGCTGAGAATCCATGCTGCTTCAAACGTCGTAGGAACTCTTCGTGCGAACTTGTTGTCTTTCAAACGACCCCAATTCTTGACTCAGGGTGTGACGTGGCTGCACGATCCATTAAGGCCATACGGAGTAACATGCCTGTCTTTTCGCCTGCTAGTGATAGGAAGGGGACCGTCGAGATCCAGCAGCGTTCCCGCATTACAGTCCTGAACCCATCGATTGCATATTTCTGCTAACATTGGTTTTCAACCGACGCAGGCAGCAATACTGCGGTACGATAAACCGCAGTCCGTTACGCTGCAATTCCACCTTTATCAAAGTCAGGAAACGTGCTGTTACGCATTTCTGCTTCTTTGCACGAGACATCACAGCAACTTTTCGACGGAAACAACATTTCAAATGCGGATTCGTGTGTGGGCAAGACGCGGCTGAACAATTTCCTCATTTAAACACATTGTACAGGCACCTGCTTTGTCTGAATGCGCATGAAAAGCTAATCATTTGCATATCAGCAGACACCTTCTTCCTGTGGTTTCTTTAAATTTCACGGTCTGTAGCATCTCTGCCTTGTCTTTAAAGAAAGTGCAGCAGTACGCAAAAGCGAGTAGCGGCGCTATATGCAAATAAAATAACTGAGATTGTTTCGCAAATTAGTTTTCCTAGATATATGCACATATTGTGTATACACACACGTATATTATATTATGTGAGCAAAATTTTGTGAAATACCTTCACACAAGCATAAATTGTTTTGCAAAAACAAATCTGCCTTGAATAATCAAGCATTTGAGAAATGAGTTATATTACCTTAAATATATACACAAAGCAAAAATAAATGCACAATCATAAATTATTTTATGCCATCGAGATTACCTTATATATATATCAAACATAACATATACACACACACGTAGATTATTTTAAAAGAGCGAAAATTACTAACTAAATATGCATGCACAAAATATATATATCACACATTCTCAAATTATTACAAGAAGCCCTGTTTATATATACATTTTCCACACAGAGTAAATAAAAAAATATAGAGTGATGAAGGTCTCCCACACACTGAACAAAGAGACGATTTGACAGCCGAGTACCGGGATAATTAGCGTTTGATTTTCAGAAATAAAATTTAAGATGTTTTCGAATTTTGAGTCGAGACCGTCCGCATTTTTAAAATGTTAATCTTGCTGCAGACCATGTGGCACGGGAATCGCCCTTCCATAGAAACAGGAAAGGCGCTGGTCGTTATTTTTAAACCAAGAAAAGCATCCTCCGTGTTAACTAGTAAAGAAAACTACTCAGCTGCTTTCCAATTGATATCTGCGGGAAATCGAGCACATGTGTTTCATCCGCACATTCCATCTCGTTCTACTCACTAATTGTTGAAAAAATCTAAATTGAACTAAAAATATTTATAAGCAAACATTGTCTATTCTTAATACAGGATCAAGAGTGGATTTAAAAAGAATTCAAGAGGAGCGGCTGTTTTAGAAAATCTTTCTTGCCAAATCACTTCGTTTTCATTAAAGTGTTCCGTAAGATGAGATCTTCGTGGACTGAACTGACGCAATTCCATCTTTCCTTGAAGCCCGTTATCATCAATCCATTATCTTATTTCATTCAGAATTCTTCTTTCTCAATGTATTTCTTTTTTCAATGCGCCGTTTTAACATTTTTCAAATGTACTGTCAAATTTCATTCCCGCATTATTTTGAGGAAAGAAAAATATTAATTAGTCATATAACACTAGCAGCAATACGCAGA
>BPLR01016583.1:0-62627 GCA_021605095.1 Caerostris extrusa | reverse complement strand
CTGCTTTATATGAGACCAGTTCATCAATATGCTGTGCTAAATGACCGCCACCAATGAATTATTGATAAGCTGCAGATGTTCATTATATAAATGGGTGCATGGATGACTCACACGCTAAAAAAAATAATACAACAAATCTGAAATAATTGGTTTTCCCACCGAAATGTTGGTAAAAAAATTACATAAGTCGTCCGTCTGTCGTATTGCGCAATTATGTGTAATTATTTGGGTATCTCTCTGGGCTGTTGTATGGAAAGTGATTCCGTTGCTTTGGAAAGCGTGTGCTATGTTAACAGAAGGGAAATAGATATACATCAGAATGTGCATTGGTGTTAATAACGCTTGATATCAATGCGTGTCAGCCATGTTCTGCCTTTATCACGTAAATGAAATATTGGCAATCCTTTCACGCCACTGAAATTATTGCCTGAGAGGACTACATTCTGATTGGTTGAAGATGCGTTTTTAGGATGTATAATAGTCTCAGAGGGAACGAATCAATTCACTCAGGAGAAACGTTTATGGTATAATGACCAGGGTTTACAAAGTATTCAGTCGTCATGCTTTAAGAAGTTGCATGAATAAAATATAATTTATTTCAACTGCTCAATGACTGACTCGTGGCTGAATGCCAGCGTGCGGGAAGGTTGGATTGAATCTGTAATTGGGGTACATTGCAGTCACTGCTTTTTAAAAACGAGCAACTCAATGGCGAGTGTGATAACACGAATAAACATTTCAAATCGAAGGAGAGGTTGCCTCTTTGGGAATTTTTCCTTTTTTTTTACCCATATGACACGTAAATTGAAGGCAGTGAACCTAAAAGTTTTCCAGCATACAATTAATATAAAACTCAAAGAATCTAGTTCACTGTGAACCGTAACTATGATGTGATTTTTTATTTAAAAGAATAAACTAGGTTGAGGTGTTTTTGGGCTGGACTATTTACTCTTTTTCAATGTATTCATGAACTTCTAAACATCTGACAACTGGTGGCATTATTGTAGTCAGGGCTTTCAGAATTAAAGGAGACCAGATGAAAGATTGTACGACAATGGTGCCAAAACATTGATAAAGGAGACTGCCCTAGTGATAGTTTACCAGGTTTTCCACCATACGACATTCAAATGTGGGGGGCAGCTACCCTTAAATGCCCTCCGGAAGGCAATGTTCTCCCTCAATCACCAGTCAGTGGGCATTTCGTGGTATACATGAGGCCCACTGATGTTTTATGTTCACGTTTCTAACCAGTAGGGAACCACATAACCCTACGTACGGGGGGTGAAATGTGGAGACAAAAAAGGAAAAAAAATCAATACAAAAAAATGTCGTAAGGGGAGTTACTAGATTGATAATATCAATGCGTGTTAGCCATGTTCTGCCTCTTTATCAAGTAAATGAAATACTGGCGCTTCTGGTAATCGTTTCACGCCAACTGAAATTGTTACCTAAGGGCAATCTGATTGGTTGAAATGCGTTTTGGACCCATACTATTCTCAGAGGGGAACGAATCAATTCGTTTTTGGTGTAATGACTAGAGTTTACAAAGTATTCAGTCGCCATGCTTTAAGGAGTAGCATGAATAAAATATAATTTATTTCAACTGCTCAATGGCTGACTCGCGGCTGAATGCCAGCATGCTGGAAGGTTGGATGGAATCTGTAAGTGGCTTCCATTGCAGTCACTGCTTTTTAAAAACGAGGCAACTCAATGGTGATTGTGATAACAGGTATAAATTTCAAATCAACGGTGAGGCTGCCTATCGGGAGGTTTTCCTGGATTTACATATTCAGGGCAGTTATCCCTAAAATATTAAGTAAAGTATACAATTAAAATGAAACTCAAAGAATCTATATCACTGTGAGCTTTAACTTTTATATTATGTAAATGAAACGAACTGAGACGATTTTTACACCGATGCAACTGCCAGTCTTCATCATATAAATCAATGGGCCAAGATTCCAATCCATTTGTTTAGTAGAAAGGATTATGCTAATTCTTTTGGTGATGTTCGTTCCTGGTTTTGTCACTCCGCGGTCCTTTTTTTCCCCACTCTATGCTAGTTAGACCGGAACCTACAGTTTAACATGAATTCGAACACACTCACTTCCATCCATGCCGCATCGGGATTCGAACCTGAAGCCTGTGGTACAAAAAGAATATAGCTCTAGCCAATTAGCCATCAATACGTCTTTCAAATCGGAGACAGTAGTAGAAGTTCCAAATCTGAAAAGTGAGACAAATTGGACGATGTTTATTCAGGTGCCACTTCTAGGTATCGGCATTTATAAATCAGTGAGCCGGAAAGTCCTTGCATAGGTTTCAAGGAGAAATGATTATTCTAATTCCTTTGGTGATGCTTTGTCTGTGGAAATTAACCGTCGCTTCCTTTTTTAAACCTTTTAAAATGATCAAGAAAAAAATAAATCATAGGGAAAAGCTAGAAAAGAAATCCCACGTGAGGGGGAAAAATGTACATATGACGTATAAAAAATAACAGTCGTAAGACAATTTAACTTGATATTGCTTACAGTTTAAGACTTAAGTTATTAAAACTTACAGTTTAACGTGAATTCTGAAGCACTAACAAACGTCCATGCCCCTGACTGTATACGAACCTGAAGCCTGTGTTTCGGTTTGTCACTCTACAACCATTTTGCGCACACTCTCTAGGCTAATCAAACCTGGATCTACAGTTTAACGTGACTTCCGAACAAACATCAGTGCCACCATCAGGATTCGAACCTGAAGCCTGCGGTACCAAAGGCCAGAGCGCTAGCCAGTTGCCCATAGGTCACGATCTTTCCTATAAAATTAACCTATCGCTGAGTTTTCCCTTTTAAAATAATCATGGGGAAACGCTAATAGTAAAAATCCACACGTGGAGGAAAAATGTACATGAAAATAAATAAAAAATCCTAATAATAAATCCCTAAGCCCATTTTTAAAGCAGAAACGATTCATTGCATATTAACCACACACTTCAGCATTGGATGAATGAAGATTTCCACTCCACACAAGAAAAACATAAACGACAAAAGCGTTACATTCTACAGAAAAAAATAAAACATTCTACGAAACAACGCACAAAAGAAGAGATAACGCACGTATTACCGGAGCCATACAGTGAAACGACATTTTTTTTCTCCTACGAAATGCTTTAAAAAATAAATAAAAACAGAGCTTAGATTAAAAAAAAAGAACTTTCTATTTGGAAGGGAACATAATATATTCCACACGAATTCTTTAAGCAGTAGAAGTTAATTCCTTTTAAAATGCACATAAATGTGCATAATGTAGATGAATAAATATTTAGAGCAGGTTTATATTCATTGAGTTCATCCTACAATAAAAGAGGTATATCTCTATATAAAACGCATTTTGGTATGCAAAACAATCTTTTTTTCCACATAAGTAACGGCGTGAATATTTTAAAGCCACTATGTATCATTTGGATGCCAGAATAGCGGTTTTTTTTTTTTAAAAGCCACTTTTTCCCTCTTACATTATTTTTTTTTTCCTATAGTGGGGGAAAAATATGTTTTTTGAAAAATGAAACGCTTATGCATTCCAGAAGTTTGTGTGTTGACATCGAAAAAAGTAAATCGATGTTGAAATTTAAGAGATTGTTAAAAAGCTCCGATGTGGGTAAAAGGGTGTTGTTTAACCCTTCTTTCCCCGTAAAGAGAACAAAATTGTGGGGGAGAGGGGGCTACTAATTTATTTATGGGTAATTTACAGTTTTTCGCTTTAAATGTCTTTTGGTAGGTTTAGAATTTCAGTGTTAGAAAGGAATTTTGTGCGTTTGAAAATTGAAACCGAAAAGAAATGGCATTTGTAAATAGGAATAAAAAAAGAATTGAAGCAACTTAATTCAAGATAAAATTTAACTGAAAAAAAAAGCATTTGTTTATAAGGTTTTTTTTTTTCCTAATGCAGCTGGCAATCACTTAGACAATTGCCATGGATGTCTTAAGGCAAGTGCTGCACATATGTTACACCTTTGCATTACCCAGGGGCACGTGTAACTTGAAGATACGGCGCACGGACGCGGAGTAACAATGCCCCCGCAACACTCCACGATCCTATTAGACCGGGACCTATGGTTTAAAGTGGATTCCGAACAACTACAGATATCCACCGCACTGCCGGGACTCGAACACGAAACCTGTGGTACCGAGCGCCAGAACGTTAGCCACTCGGCCATTCAGGCGCTATATGTTCGTAAAGTAAATAATTCAAATAATATGTTTTGAAATATTTAACAAAAATTATTTCAATAATTTCAAATCATTGTATAGTACTGGTGTATCACAATTCATATTTAAATGAGCTACAACTTTCTGTATTTATCATGCATTTAGATATTTAAGGCTTTAAATTATACATTCGAATTGATTTAAAAGTTCTGAGGTTCAATTCACTGGCGGCATTGTTGTACACACTGTTTCAAAAAACAAGGGTCTCTATAGCGTTTGAGATGTTAAGCATTTTGTCTCGTCAGTAAGACTGTTTGGTGGGACTTTTTCTGGTTTCCTCCCATACGACTCGCAACTTTGGTGTAGTTCCTTCTAAAGTTCTCACGGAAACCACTGCCCTCCTTCTTCAGCGACACGGAGCTACTCACACTTCTACTTACAGGTGCTCTATCCCATCAGCAGTTCTACAATCATTTTTTGCACACTCTAGACTAGTTAGACTGGAACCTACAATTTAACATGGATTCCGAACCATTAACCAACATCCATGCCGCGCCAGGATTCGAACCTGAAGTCTGTGATTCCAGAGTGGTTAGACAATTTCCCACGAGGCTGCCATATTTCCGAGGAAATTAACCCATCGCCTTTTAAAATGATCATGGGCAAACGCGTAGAGTGAAAATCCCCAAATGGGGGAAATGTACATGAAAATATAACGTATAAAGTAACAAAAGTAGAAAAAATCCTAATATCTTTCAACACGTTTTTAAGCGAAACGATTCATTGCATATTAACCACACACTTCAGCACTGAATGAATGAAGATTTCCACTCAGACACGAAAAACATAAACGACAAAAGCGTCACATTCTACACAAAAAATAAAACATTCTACGAAACAACACACAAAAGAAGAGATAACGCACGTATTACGGAGCCATACATTGAAACGACATTTTCTCGTACGAAATGCTTTACAAAAATAAATGAAAAACAGAGCTTAGATTAAAAAAAAAAAAAGAACTTTCTATTTGGAACGGAACATAATATATTCCAGTCGGAATTCTTTAAGCAGTTGAAGTTAATTCCGTTTAAAATGCACATAAATGTGCATAATGCTTAGATGAATAAATATTTAGAGCTGGTTTATATTCATTGAGTTCATCCCTACAATAAAAGAGGAGTATATCTCTATATAAAACGCATTTTGGTATGCAAAACAATTTTTTTACCACATAAGTAACGGCGTAAATATTTTAAGGCCACTATGTATCATTTGGATGCTAGAATAGCGGTTTTTTTTAAAGCCGCTTTTTCCCTATCTTACATTATTTTTTCCCTTTTTTTTCCCTAAAGTGGCGAAAAAATGCGTTTTAAAAAATGAAACTCTTATGCATTCCAGAAGTTGTGTGTTGACATCGAAAAACTAAATCGATGTTGAAATTTAAGAGATTGTTAAAAGCTCCGAAGGTGGGTAAATGGTGTTGTTTAACTCCTTCTTTCCCCGTAAAGAGAACGAAATTGTAGGGGCGGGGGCTACTAATTTATTTATGAGTAATTTGCAGGTTTTCGCTTTGAATGTCTTTTAGTAGGTTTCGAATTTCAGTGTTTTAAAAGGACTTTGGGAGTTGGAAAATTGAAACCAAAAAGAAATGGGATTTGTAAATTGAAATAAAAATAATAGAAGTTTAACTTAATTCAAGTAAAACTTGCCTAACTGAAAGAAAAGTAGTATTTGTTTATAAAGTAAATAATTGAAATAATATATTATGATAAATTTAATAAATAATTCTTTATTTCAAACACTTTCAAAGCATTATTGTATTGTATAGATGCATTCCAATTCAAATTTGAAAGTGCTAAAACTTTCTTAATTCCTTCTATTAGCTCACACTCTCATATATATCTTGTTCAAATTTTCAATTGTTCATAAAATACTTTTCATTCATCCACTCAAGTTGAAATACATTTTTTTTTTTGAACTTGTAGTGGATGACACTGGATGCTATTACAGTTTTTCAAATATTAATTCAATAATTAAATTTAATTATTTAATTAAATTTTTTTTTAGATTTAAGTTGCATATATCTACCGATAGATGGCGCCAGATAAAATTAAAGAAATGAATGAAAAATTATTTACAAAGAACTTTCTGCAATATAGTGAAAAAAAAAAAGTAGAAATTGACTTTAATTTTTTTTTTTATATTACTTGTTTTTAATACATTGAGATATTTAAGGTTTTAAAATTTTTATTTTTGCAGTTGTTGAATATCCCTATCTTAACATCTTTACCCATGCTACTTATATGTTTAACTTAGCGGTATAACTATTTACACTAGCTGAATATCTTCTAACTTAACAATGTAACTATGTACACTAACTAAATATCATTTAACTTGAGGATATTATTACTTGCGCTAAATATCCTTTAACTTCATGATATTACTACTTATATTAGTTAAATATCCTAACTTAATGACAGTATTATTTACATTAGTTGAATATCATTTAACTTAATGATATTATTACTTACATTACTTAAATATCCGTTAACTTAATGATATTTCTATTTACACTATCTAAATATCCTTAACTTAGTGATATTAATATTTACACTAGCTAAATATCCTTTAACTTCATGATATTTCTATTTACACTATCTAAAATTTTCTTTATGCTCTCTAATATTTCTAATTACACATTAACATAATGATATTACTATTTACAACAGTTAAATATCATTAAACTTAACGGTTAGCTGATCTTTTATTTATCCGATCATTTAGTCAAAATTGTTTAGATGCATGTATGTTGAAATTGATCACCAGTATATCCCATTATTATTAGTATATCCCTTTAATACAATTCAACATCCTTAATGATCACGGCTAGATATTCTAGTTAAACATTCTTAATGACGTTGCTAGTCGTTATAGTTAATTATACTTAAAGGCATCCCTAATTGAATAGACTTCCGTGAAATCTGGAAAATATTCAACCATTTATATAAGGGGTGGAAACGGTCAAAAAATTTCCGACTCCTGACTTTTTATTGTAATTTTATTTGCAATGGTCTTTGCTATTGAATTAACAAATAGGCGTAAAATAAATTCAATGACTTTTATTGAACTCATATCTACAAAAATCTTGCATAACAAAATATACACTCATATAAGGGTAAATTAAGGGTAATTCAGAATCACACAGAAATTGAACTCTAAAATAAAAATTTCACCTGTAGAGTTATCACACACATCTTGAAGAAGAATATGCAAATTACAAGAAACCACCAGATGGCGCGGATAGTACGTCACAATGACGAGAGTGTAAGAGAGGGGTATATAAGGAATGGTGGCAAAGAAGTAAAATTGTTCACAAGCGCTTTAAAAGCCTTTCAGTGCAATAACCGCATAGTTATGACACAAAAAGGAAACATTTGGATGATTTTTTACGTGGTAGAATTATCGGACGACTGGGATGTGGACGTACCCAGCTGGAAGTATCTGAGGAACTTGCAATCGCCCAGAGTGTCATCTTCACACTTTGATAACGATTCCAAGAGGATGGTAATGTGAGTAGATGTTACAACACAGGTCGCCCCCGAGTTACAACGCCGAATGAGGACCGGTATTTAGCAGTTACTGCCAAAAGACGGAGCACAGCATCAGACATGTCTCGTCAGCTGTCTTCAGCTACCGGTACGACAGTTTCAAGGCAGACCGTGTACAGACGCTTAGGGCACATTGGTCTATATGCCCGTAGGCCTGTCAGATGTGTTCCATTTACCGCAACACACTGTCGCCTGCGATTAACCTGGAGAATAGAGCATGCATTGTGGATACCGCAACAGTGGTCTGGTGTGATGTTTTCCGACGAGTCCAGGCTTAGTTTGCAGTCTGGTTCTCGCCGGACTTTCATATGGAGAGCGCCAAGTACCCGTTACCATTGAACGACACCGTTACGATGGTGCAGGATGGCTCGTTTGGGGAAGAATTATTCTTGGTTCCAGAACTGACCTGCATGTTCAGAGTGTAACGATGGCAGGCCACATCTATCGGGATGTCATTCTGGAACAACATGTACGTTTGTTTCGGGGCGCCATGGGTGCTGAATTTCTGTTTATGGATGACAACGCCCGTCCTCACCGTGCAAACATTGTAGACGAATGCCTTCAATTGGAGGATATCTCCCGTATCTCATCTTTTTTGCTCTTTACCTTTTGTTTAATAAATAGACTTTACAAATAAGTCAAATTTGTTTTGCTTCTGTCTCTTTCTTTGCCTGAACTTCATTATCCTTAATTTATGGACATGAGAGTATTTTTTTATAACTTCAAAGTACATTGTGGTATTTGCGCTCACTTTAAAGACATTCTTGTGTTATTAATTTGCTTACATAGAAATATAAGTTCTAAAAAATATCAAATAAGAATAATTAACAATAAGGATAGTTATAAAATAAAAATCATTAATCATACGAAATATAAACTATATGCACTATAGTATAAAATTATCAGTAATAGGTAACATCATATGAGCAACAAAGCATTACAAACTAGATAAGGATAAACAAAAAGGAATTGCACATTTTAGTCACAAAGATTCTATGTTTGTAATACATTATATATTTTTCGTCTTGAATTACAGAAAACTTTTATAAGGTATTCTTTCATTGATGATCCAAGATGGCTTTTTATAAACCTCAGTGCTGAAATGTTTTTCTTGTAAAACAGTCAAAGTTTTTGTTTCTTGTAAAAAAAGAAACAGTCACTATCTTTACTACTAGTTGTTCTATTAAAAGAAACAATTGAATTGTTTCCTTAACAATCTTTGCTACTAGTTGTACGATACAACCGAATTGGTTCCTTAATAGTCTTTACTGGTTGTATTATTGAAAGATACTACCTCTGATTTGCTTCCTTTACAGTCCTTCCTATTGGTTGTATTATTGAAGGATACAAGTGCAAAATACATGTTTGAATTTGTCATTCTGCATTTATTTGTTGCTTTTAAAGTCAATAACAAAAAAAAAAAAATATTAAATCTCTTGCCATGCATTTAATTTAAAAAACTGGACTTTATTTTATTTTATGCTTCAATAAAAAAAGATCACAATTTAAAAAAAAAAAAAGATAGTTGCTATAAATGAGATTCAACATTATATGTGTAGAGTTTTATATATTTGCTAGGTTTATAAAACACAAATATGAAAATTTAATATTTATGTCTATAATGAAATTAAATGGTAATGTGGCGATGCCGGAGAATAGATATTATTTAACGATCCGTTTTAGTTTGAAACCATGGAAAAACAATTTCATTGAGGTGGAGATTGAGAGTTTAGTGATTTGATTTGGCTTGTCGCTCTAAGGTCATTTTTTGCACACTTTAGACTAATTAGATCGGGACCTACATTTTAACGTGGACCATTAACAACCATCCATGCCACCACCAGGATTCGAGGATCTATTGAATATTTTTATTTACATTTTACTTGCCCAATAACATTTTATTTTAATATTAATTCATACAATTTGGAAAAAAATAAAAACTATTTTTTTAGAAATTTTAAAACCCTACCTCTGATTTAAATGGCAAAAAAAAAACTCCCCTCACATGCTCAAACCTCTGGATTCCCCTTGATTATCAGAACCACGAGTCAAGCTTATCATGAGGATTCGTCTCGAGATTTGTTGCAGATGCCCCATGAATCTTAAACTGAGACACGGTGTGCCCCCCACTACAAAAGATAAGCCCGACTTCAGAAAAAATCCATCTTCTTCATAACACAACAAGGCTAATTTGACCGGGGCCTACAGTTTAACGTGGATTTCGAACCACTAACAACCATCCATGCCACCACCAGGATTCGAGGATCTGTTGAGTATTCTTACTTGCATTGTACTTGCTTCCTAACATTTTACTTTAATATTAACTCCTAGAATTTTGGTAAAATAAAAATTAATTAATTTTTATAAAAGAGTCCAAAGAGATTTTTAAACTCTACCTGTGATTTAAATAGAATAAAAAATCCATTGAGGCGGAGATGATGATCTGTTGATTTGATTTGGCATTCTATGGTCATTTTTTTTACACTTTAGGCTAATTAGACCGGGACCTACAGTTTAACGTGGACCATAAGCAACCATCCATGCCACCGCCAGGATTCCAGGTTGAGTATTTTTACTTGCCTTCCTAACATTTTATTTTAACATTAATTCCTAGAATTTTGGAAAAATAAAAATTATATTTAAGCCCTACCTATACCCTTATTTTAGAAATTTTTAAACCCTATCTCTGATTTAAATGGAAAAAAATCCATTTAGATTTAGATTGAAGATTTGGTTTGGTTTGTCGCTCTACGGCTCGCTCCATTTTTGCACAACTTAGGCAAAATTAAACCGGGACCTACAGTTTAACGTGTTTTCCGAACCACTAACAAACATGCATGTTATGTTAATATTAACTCCTAGAATTTTGGAAAAAAATATATATTATTTTAATAAAAAGAGTCCAAAAAGTTTTTTTATTCCTACCTCTGATTTAAATGGAAAAAAAAAAAAAACCTTCCTTCACATACTCAAAACACCTTTAAAAACTCTGGATCCATCCTTGATTATCAAGAACCACGAGTCAAGCTTATCATGAGGATTCGTCTCGGATTTGTTGCAGATGCCCCATGAATCTTAAACTGAGACACGGTGTGCCCCCACAACAACAGATAAGCCAGACTTCAGAAATCCATCTTCTTCATAACACAACAAGGTTAATTAGACCGGGACCCACAGTTTAACGTGGATTCCGAACCATTTACAAACATCCATGCCACCGCCAGGATTCGAGGATCTGTTGAGTATTTTTACTTGCCCTTTACTTACCTCCTTAACTTTTTTAATATTGAGTCCAAAAAGATTTTTTAAACCCTACTTCTGATTTAAATGGTGTGAAAAATCCATTGAAGGATCCGTTGATTTGGCTTGGTTTGTCGCTCTACGGTCATTTTGTGCACACTTTAGGCTAATTTGACCGGGACCTACAATTTAACGTGGATTTTGAACTACTTGCAATTATCCATACCACCGCCAGGATTTGAATATTTTTTTTTTCTAATGCAGCTGCAAATACATAGACTGTGATCTCTTTATGCCATAAGGGATGCCCCGACGTTAGTCATTTAGCACTACCGATAGAGCGCGTAAGCTACGGACGCTTAGTAACAATACTCCTGCAACACTCTATATTCCTAATAGACCGGGACCTACGGTTTAAAGTGGATTCCGAACCACTAAAAATGTCTGTGGCAACGTTGGGACTCGAACCCGAATCCTGTGATACCGAGTGCCAGAGCGCTAGGCACTCAGCCATCAGTTTTTGATGATCATTTTTAATTGCCTCCTTAATATTTTATTTCAGTAAATTTCTAGAATTAGCGAAAAATAAAATATTTTTTATATATTTATATATAAAATATAAAATATTTTTTTATATTACATATAAGAATTCAAAGAAATTTTTAATTTCAGTTAATTTTAAAGAGACCTCTGATTTAAATGGAAAAAAATAAAAAAAAAAAACTTTGGAAAACCTCCTTTAAAAACTCTGGATCCAACCTTTAGATTATCGGAACCACGAGTCAAGCTTATCGTGAGGATTCGTCGCCGGATTTGTTGCAGATGCCCCATGAATCTTAAACTGAGACACGGTGTGCCCCACAACAAAGATAAGCCCGACGACTTCAGAAAAAAATCCATCTTCCTCATAACACAACAAGAAGGCAAAAAGAGCCGCAATTTCGGTCCAGTAACGGTTGCTCCATTCAGCAGACAACTGCTTCTTATCTTGAAAGTTTCAAATGTCACGTTTGTAACTATGATCCAGAGGGCATCAGAAACGTCAACAGTCGGGAAGAATGCGTCTCGCCTTTATCGGGGGAGATTCTTTTTCCTAAAAACGTCAACAGATTCTTCTCAATCTTCTTCCATCCCCTCCAAAACCCCCTTCCAATTGTTTTTCTTCTGGGTCCGTGGCTTCAAGAAGAAGATGGATTTGGCCTTTTACAGAAATCTCTTTTTAATCTCCAGGCATCGCCAACACTACCTCTTAGTCTCATTATGGAGCAAATGAGAAGTACTCCATGGAATATAAATGTGAATATTACTGAGCCAGTTCTTGATGCTCATCGATTTCAACTCCAGGTGGAAGAAAGGAATAAAAAGAAAGGTTGGATGAGAATGAAGAACTTATCAGATCCAGTGTAGTAACAGGATGAGGGGAAAATTCTGGTGGAAAAAAAATTTGTGATGATTAAGAATTTAAACGACTGAGAAGAATTCCGTTTAAAAATTATGTAACAAATAGAGTCGTAACTCACCATTTGCTTTGCCTGAAGCAAGTTTCATATCTCCAACAGAAAGATTTCATGCTTGAATTTTTAAATTGGCTTGGGAAAAATATAGTTGATTCTCCGTATTCAGGTTCCCATTGAAGATTCATGAGTTTTTGTTTCTAGCCTTTTCTTCCTCTCATAGTTTTTGAGTTTAAATACTGAAAATACTTTTCGATTCATTTAAATTAGACACAATTTTTTAAAGCGTAATGGGCATTTCTCCTATACATTTAAACGCTAATAAAAAAACATATCATGAGTTATTAAAATTAAATTTCTAATGCGAATAGTATTGTTTATATGGAATTAAATTGTTTGGGAATAATTTCACTTTTTAATTGCACACATACATGCCATAAATACTAGATTTATTTAAAAGTCAGTGAAGTGGGCTATTTATTTTCTTTTTACTGTCATATTTATTTTTAATTAAGTTTTAAATAAATTTTTATTATAAATTATTTTTTAATTTTTAATTTGATTTTCCTAATCCTAATTATTTCATTTTTATTTACTTTAAAGCATGTGCTCTAAAATCTTCTTTTAAATTTTAATATCATTGTATTTCTATAATTATGTAACTTTTAAAATAAAAATTATGATATGGAGGTACAGGGTATTAGCCTAGGTACTTCAAATAAACATTAGCGTTACGTTACATTACGCGAGTCAGCGAAGTGTATTGAAGCTTAAATTGTTGCATTTACTATTATATAACAAAGTTCAATATAAACAAAACCGAATTTGCAGGCCAAATGTGCTGCAGTCTCGTTTTCAGAGACTTTCTTACGACAAGCAAAGTCAAGGCAATTGCCCCTAGAAACTCTAGTAAAATGTACCATTTTCTTTGGTGCATTGTTTGTCACATGCATGAGTGGAACACAAGGTGAATGATTGCAGGTTTGGACACATTATAACTTCATGTATGAGTATTGTAACTTCTCAGCCTATACTAGACCCACAACGCCACCCAACCTAGAGGGCCACTTTCAGGTTCATGGGAACACTTTGATTTTTATTTACAATCATTATATATATATACACTGAAGTGACAAAAGTCATGGAATACCTCTTAATATCGTGTCGGCCCTCCTTTCGCCCGGCGAAGTGCAGCAAGATGGACTCAACAAGTCGTTGGAAGTCTTCTGCAGGAATATTGAGCCATGCTGTCGCGATAGACGTCCATAATTGTGAAAGCGTTGATGGTGCAGGATTTTGGGCACGAACAGACCTCTCGATGATGTCCTATAAATGCTCGATGGGATTCATGTCGGGGGATCTAGGTGGCCAGATCATTCGTTGGAATTGTCCAGAATGTTCTTCAAACCAATCGCGAACAGTTGTGGCCCGGTGACATGGCGCATTGTCATCCATAAAAATCCCATCGTTGTTTGGGTACATGAAGTCCATGAATGGCTGCAAGTGATCTCCAAGTAGCTGAACATAAGCATTTCCAGTCAATGTTCGGTCCAGTCGCACCAGAGGACCAAGTCCATGTCATGAAAAAACAGCCCACACCATTACGGAGCCACCACCAGCTTGAACAGTGCATTGCTGACAGTTTGGGTCCATGGCTTCGTGGGGTCTGCGCCACACTCGAACCCTACCATCAGCTCTTACCAACTGAAATCGTGACTCATCGGTCCAGGCCACGGTTTTCCATTCATCTAGGGACCAACCGATATGCTCACGTGGCCACGAGAGTCGCTGCAAGCGATGTCGTTCTGTCAGTAAAGGCACTCGAGTCGATCTTCTGCTCGAATAGCCCAAGAAAGCCAAATTTCTCAGCACAGTTCTAACAGACAAGTCCCTTGTACGTCCCACATTGATTTCTGCGGTTATTTGACGCAGTGTTGCTTGTCTGTTAGAATTTACGACTCTTTGCAGACGTCGCCGGTCTCGGTCGTTAAGTGCAGGCGGTCGACCACTGCGCTGTCCATGGTGGGATGTTATGCCTGAAATTTCATACTCTCGGCACACTCTTGACACAGTGGATCTGGGAATGTTGAATTCCCTAACGATTTCACGGCATGACCCATGCGTCTTTGGCTCAACTAACATTCCGCGTTCAAAGTCTGTTAATTCCCGTCGTTGGTCATCATCGCGTCAAAACCTCTTCACATGAATAGAACAGAAATGAAAGCTCTGCGAAAGCACTGCGCATTTATACCTGTTCTACGCGATGCTACTGCCATCTGAAAATTTGCATATTGCTATCCCATGACTTTTGTCACTTCAGTGTATATATATACAGAAATCTTTATTACAATTCATTATTTACAAAAAAAATGAAAAATTAAGAATAAAACTTGATTCGCAAGTGCAATTCACTCAAGGACGGAGATTTTCAGCATTCTCAAATGTACGTCGAATCTATTTCACCATGTCTGCGGAAACCTTCATTATTAAACGGCGTGATACACGAAACCACAAGGGTAAGTTTGTAAGCAGGCGGAAACACCGGCCTGTTCAATCACTTTCAGAAAAAAGGGAAAAACAATTTTCTTGTCGACTTGTCCCAGATCTCTGTAATTTCTTCTCCAAAAACCTTCTTGCATAAATTAAGACATGGTTTCTAATGCTAAAAATTTTAAATGCATTCACATAATGCCCAAATCTTGATTGTTTGATCAATTGCAGATTTGGACAGATTGTAACCATGTATGAGTATATTGCATGATCTTGCAATGATGCAGTGTGTATGATTTTCTTGCATCCCATACATTAAGTTTTCTTTTTTTAAGATTCGCAGACTTGGGCCAGTTGCCCTAAAGCCCCTCTGAAAAATGCCACTTTGTGCTCAGTTGATAGATTGTATTGTATTCACATACTGTATGTTACTGCACTATACTGTATCACTGTACTGCTGTATGTCACTGTAATATACTGCATCACTGTATTCTTGTATGTCACTGTACTATACTATATCACTGTACTCTTATATGTCACTGTATTATACTGTATTATTGTTCATACAATTGAATGTCACTGTAGGTATACTGTACTATTCACATACTGTTGTCTTGTATTCACATACATAATGGATTCTTAAAGTTTTTAAAGTTAAGAAATACATTAATATGATACAAAATTTTATTCATTGTATTATTTAAATATATTTTTGTCCTAATTTGCTCTATTGGTTAGTTTCATTAAACAAGCAAGGTTAATCGTTTTACAATTTTTTAATTGCCGAATACAAAAGAATATTAACTTTTTTTTTTTTTTTTTTTTTTTGCATTTTATTATGGACATTAAATTTCCACTTGATTAACCGAGATATAAATGTTTGTCTATCAGAGCGAAACATTCTTATAACTAATAAACTTTTTTTCTTTAACGTTAATATTTCATGCCATAATGGATATTTAACTCAGGGTTAAATTACTATTAACTTTTTCTTTAATAGTAAGAGCACCACCCTGGTTTTTTTTTTTTTTTAAACAAACCGGAAATACAAAGCAAGCTTTAAATTAGAATCCCTCCCTCTTTGATTGCTTTTCGATTATTTATCGTGGTTTATTCCCCTATCGCATGATTTATTTTCAAGGATTCTCTACGATGTTTTATCCAAACACAATTTATTTCAAAACCAATGTTTTGGGTCGACACAATCAACAATTTTTTTTCCCGCAATGCCGAAGGATGGTTACTGGAGGAGAAAATGAGAAGATATGGATCAATGGTTTGACTCGAAGCGAGGTTATCTTTGAGCTGGAATGATAGCGAAATAAATTTGGTTCCCCTTTGAGGTTTACTTGGCCTGTTTTAGCCCCATGATATGATGTCAAAGAAAAACATAAAAATATGTCGAATTAATAACAATGTAGCATATTTAAATTATTTAGTATATCTTGTATTTTTAAAAGCCATATCATTAGACATGATGTCTAACTGAGAGGCCGCCATAGTTCTTGGATTGTCTATTTTTGTTAATCATATTTCATTACTTAACTATAAGAAGACATGCAAAATATATGATTATTTCAGTTATTAATTGTTTATTGTAAAGCATCTATGAAATTAATTGTTTGTAAGAGGGTTTGGTTTGGTCATTTCGTTTGTAGGAGGGATTGTTTTTGAGCTGTTCGTAAGCTATTTGTAAGAGGATTTGGTCATTTCGTTTGTAAGTTCGTAAACTGTTTAAAGGGATTGTTCGTTTCGTTTGTAAAACTGTTTATAAGAGGGATTGTTCGTTTCGTTTGTATTCGTTGTTTGTATAATAGTACACATCAAGACGAACAATATTTGTTATGAAACTATTAATTTCGTATTAGACATTATTATATAGAAGAGGTGTGATAGCCCCATCAAGATGAACAATATTTATTAAGTACCTAAAGTTAGTATTGTATTATACATTATATAGTTGTTCGTAAGAGGGTAATCAAACATCTGATATGAAACCAGTGTTTGTTAGGCAGGTAATAGTACCCTTCAAGATGTATAATATTTATTATGTACCTGTTTAAATAGTATAGAGTATTCCCAAGACGGTTGATTTGATAGTACCTGTCATTGAGAAGATATATCAATGGCTTGACTCGATTCTTTGAGCTGGAATGATAGCGGAAATAAATTTGGTTCAATTCTGAGGTTTGCTTGGCTTGTTTTAACCACTCATGACATGATGTGTTATATATCAAAAGAAAAGCATTAAATGTAATTATAACAAAAACTTCCAGGCATATGTTTTTTATGATTATTTGATAGCAATTCATTAAAGCCTCATGTAAACTATGAAAATTCGCCAGGACTGTCTGTTCTAAAAGAGTCATTATATTTAACTATTACTTAACTGTAGAAGGCATGCAAAAGATGTGATTATTTGAGTTATTTTCATTCTAAAGCATCTATCAAACTATGAAAATTCGTAAACTGTTTGTAAGAGGGGTATCAAGACGAACAACATTTATTATGAAACTAGGGTTAGTTTATATTATATAGGGTGCTCGTAAGAGGGTGATAGTACCCATTAGATGAACAATATTTGTTATGAAACTAGGATTAGTTGCGTACTATACATTACTGTAAAGGGTGTTCGTAAATTGTATTTAAAAGGTGTAATAGCATCCGTCAAAAGATTTGATATGAAACTGTATTTTTTGATTCCTCCTTTGAGATTTACTTGGCTGTTTTAGCCACTCATGACATGATGAGATGTATGTCAAAAGAAAAACATTAAATGTCTAATTATAACAATGTAGTATATTTAAATGTAATTTTTTATAGACATATCAGATAAATTCATCAATTTTTTGATGATAGATATCAATAGATCATCAATTTTTTGATAGATGTTAGACAGAAGCCTCATGTAATGTGTCCATCGAATCGAGAAGTCGCGATTATTATTGGCCTGTCTATACTTCAAGAGTCCATTATGTTTCACTATTACTTAACTATAAGGAGACATACAAAAGATATGATTATTTGACTTATTAAGTTGTTCATTCTAAAGCATCTATCAAATTATAAACTGTTTGTAAGAGGGTTTGTTCGTTTCGTTTGTAAGCAGTTCGTAAACTGTTTGTAAGAGGGGTAATAGTACACATCAAGACGAACAATGTTTGTTATGAAACAAGCGTTAATTTCGTATTAGACAATATTTTATAGGGTGTTTGTAATCTGTTTGTAAGAGGAGTGATAGCACCCTTCAAGATGAACAATATTTATTAAGTACCTGGGATTAGTATTGTATTATACATTATATATGTTCGAAAGATGTTCGTAAGAGGAGTGATAGTATACTTTTCAGAAAAATTAATATAGAGAAAACATCACAAAGAATAAATATCGTAAGGAAAAAAAAATTATCTCAAAATATGTAGGAAGACAGAGAAGGAAAGGCAGTGAAAAAAATGACGAATGCCCTGTCTTATTCTTTAAATTTTTTAGTCACCGTACTTTTAAATATCTGTTTTATCTTTAAAAGGACTTTTCACCCTTCATTTAACGTTCATTCAAAACAGAACAATAACAACTTACATACTATAAAAGCCGAAAACACGAAAACAGATTAAACCCAACTTAAAATTACTCCAACAATGCCAAACCACCGAATCGCTTTTGATCTCTTTTGGACCCTAAATATTGACCCTGGTTAGCCCTAAATTCGAACACATCCCTTCTCAGAACCCTCATTAAATCCTTTTCCACCAAGAGGAGCTGGCGATAACAAACAAGTTTTCGCTCGACTGCTCACATAATGAGACTGTTGAGCCTGCAACTAAAACTGACAAATCGCGCACAGGTCTCGCTAATTATTTCTCCTGCGGGGTCAGCGGGGTAGGGGGAGGGCTATCATGGCACCTTTGGTCATGAAAGGATTTGAAAGCGTAACACTTAATCCCCTATCATCCTGCTTAACATGGTGCCGGGGTTAAGCCTTCGGGAACAATGCACAGACCACCCAAGCAGGTAGACGACCGGTGTGTGAGTTGGTTCACGCGGGGACAGGCTTGTGGACAACGGGAGGAACCAGACTTTGTTCCCGCTTGTCTTCGAGATGGTAGAAAAATGAGTAAAGATGGTAAGGTTTGGTGATCGGTGATGCCTTCGGGAACTGATTCTTTTTTTTTTCCCTTCCAATATACTACTTTACCTTTATTTACCTTACTTTTGTTGTCAATGTGTACCTCAATTTCACCGCAACACCTAACTCAATTCAATTCAACACTCAACTAAATTACAACGCCTAACTCCACACCCCTCTTCAACATTGTAATCATTAATTCGGTGACAGGATTATTTTTTTTTAATTGAAGAAATAATCATATTACATCACAGGGTTTCTAGTATGTGGTTCCCCTATCCAAATAACTGACTAGTTGGGAATTCTGAAAATAATAATGGTAAAAACTGATAAAAGGAAACAATAGCAGTAATATCTAGTAAAGATGTAAAAGGGTTGCCTTCGGAACTGATTCTTTTCTTTTTTTTTTTTTTTTTTTTTCTTAAGATTTCTTAAGAACAATGCTCTACTTTACCAATATTTAACTTACTTTCTTGTTGCCAACGTGTATCTCAATTTAACCATAACACCTAACTCAATTATTGCACAAATACAATGATTCTAGGAATTCTTTAATTTTATTTTCATGTGCATGTTTATAAGTTCAATAAAAAAGTACCTTTAGATTTTTATTTTGATATTGAATTATTTTCTTGAAGACATGCTAAATTGGGGGACACTGTACGATGTAACTGAAGTTCCAGTTCAGGATATTTTGAATGTTTGTTAACATTTATGGAGGTTTGGTTTGTCGCTCTACGATTATTTTGTGCACACTTTGGGCTAATTAGACCGGGACCTACAGTTAAACAAAATTCCGAACCACTCACAAACCTCTATACCACCCCCAGGATTTGATCCTGAAGTCTGCGGTACCAAAAGGCAGAGCTCTAGCCAATTGGTAACATTTATGGAGAGCTGTTAGAAATGCAAGTAAACCTATTCAACGTTATAATCATTAAATCGTTGACAGGATTTCTTTTTTTTTTTTTAATTGAAGAAATAATGTATTACATCAGCAATTTCCAGTATGCTGTACTAGTATCCCTATAACTGTAAAGTTGAGAATTTTGCAAATAATGGTAAAAACACCAAGAAAAGGAAGCAATAGCAGTAATTTATAGTAAAGATGAAAAGGTTTGGCGATTGGTGTTGCCTTCGGAAACTAATATTGTATTTTTCCCTTTCTGATTTCTTCAGAACTTTGTACTACTTTACCTTTACTTACCTTACTTTTATTGTCAATGTGTACCATAGTTTTAATTTCTTAACTTATTTATTACACAAATACAATGATTCTGGGCCTGACGGCCGAGTGGCTAGCGCTCTGGTTCTCGGTACCACAGATGTCGGTTTCGAGTCCCGGCGGTGCCATGAATGTTTATAGTGGTTCGGAATCCATTTTAAACCGTGGGTTCCGGTCAAATATAACTGTTGAGAGTAGGGCTGACAGTCTTACCCCGTAAAAAGAAAACATCTCTTGTCTCGTAAACCTATGGCCTGTAACCCGAAACGTGTTGCACCGAGCCAAACTCCCTGCTATTCAAGCCTCTGTGTTCTTTGATAATATAACCGCTAGCAAAGACTGTTACAACTTTAGCAATAATCCAAGTAAGTGTTAAGAGACTTTTCTTAGTACTGGGTTCTGATGGCCGAGTGACTGGCGCTCCGTAACACAGCTTTTCGCGTTCGAGTACCGGCGATACCCTGGATGTTTGTAGTGGGTCGGAATCCACTTTAAACCGTAGATCTAATAGGATCGTAGAGCGTTGTGGGAGCAAAGTTACTCGAGTCCGTAGCCTATCTTCAAGCTACACGTGCCCCCTGGATAGTGCTCAATGAGTAACAGTGGTACTGCCCTTGTTTATGGTATAAATATAACTGCATATGTATTGCCAGCTGCATTAGAAAAGAATGGTAAAAACACCAAGAAAAGGAACCAATAGCAGCAGTACATAATAAAGATGGAAAGGTTCGATGATTGGTATTGCCTTCGGAAACTGATTCTTTATTTTTCCCTTCTGATTTCTTCTGATCAATGTACCACTTTTACCTTTAATTTACCTTGTTAATGTGTACCTCCATTTCACCATAACACCTAACTCAATTATTGCACAAATACAAGGATTCCAAAAACGTCTGATTTTATTTTTCGCATGCATGTCTATGAGCTTTTTGAAAAAGAATGCCTTTAGATTTGATTATTTTCTTGAAGATATTCTTAGATAAGCTAAATTTGGAAGACACTGTACGATGTAATAGATGCTACTGTAATGATGTCCTATTCGGGATGTTTGGGAAGTTACTTAACATTTAAAGAGAGTTGCTGATTGTATCGTTAGAAATGCAAGGAAACCTCTTCAACATCCTTCTTCTTCTTTACTGGCGTTAGAACCTTGTATAGGTTGAGTCCTCCAACACAACAGCTCTCCAAAGACTCTTGTCTGTCTTGCTCTAAAGTCAATCTCTTCCAGATAGTAATTTGCAGTTGTCAAGATCCTCTTCGGCACTATCCATCCACCTTTCTCTGGGTCTTCCTGTCTTCCTATTGTTGAACAATTTACATAACATAACCCTTTCAATGTTGTTTCCCTCATCTCTGCGATGTATAAATGTCCGAGATAGCGGATTCTATGTGATTTGATATATCTCACAATGTCTCTATTTTTAATTAGGGATTCAATATCTTTGTCTGCTCTTCTAATCCATTTGTTATTGTCAACTCTTTGCCCAAAAATTTTCTCAAAATCTTCCTCTCAAAGATCCTAATGCAATCCAAGTTCTTAGCGTTTAATGTCCACATTTCTCCAGCATATGGCTTTATTAGTCTTATAAATCAAAAGTTTTGTTTTTTGGGAAATAAATCTGCTGTTATACAACTTTTATTTGCGTATAATGCTCGATTACCTGCTTTTACTCTTTCACAAACTCCTCTATGGATACTACTGTCGTTACTTAAGATAGTTCCCAGATATTTCAAATGTGTTACTCCTTCAAAAGTCTCTTCGTTATAATCTTTAAATCGGTGAGAGGATTTTTTTTAAATTGAAGAAATAACCGTATTACATCAACGGTTTCCAGTATGCGGTATTCGTATGCCTATATCTAACCATTGATGGATTGAAAATATTAATGGTAAAAACAGAGGAATTAAATATAATATTAAATATGGTAACTGATTGACCATTAATTGTCAACAGCCCCGCCCATAACTTATCATATCGCGTTATTACCAATGGCCCAAAGTTCTTTCCATTTCTAAGAATATCTCGGAAAACCTAAGCTAAGAGCACTTTACGTCAAACCCATGTCCCCCTCTTAGGGGAGGTCAACGCCCTATGTCCAGAAAAACATCCTGTCTGAGGGGGTGTCTGGCAGGGGGTGAGCTGACGGGAGAGAGAGAAAGAATGTAAGAAGGGAGTTGAACTCTGCAAACAAAGAGAAAGGTTGTGTGAGCAATGCATCTTCGAGCTTGATGGCTGCATAAACTAAATGAGTTGAACAACGGCAACCAAAGAGAAAGGTTGTGTGTGCAGTGCATTTCGAGCTTGATGGCTGCATAAACTAAATGAGTTGAACTTCTGCAACCAAAGAGAAAGGTTGTGTGAGCAGCGCATCTTCGAACTTGATGGCTGCATAAACTAAATGAGTTGAACAACGGCAACCAAAGAGAAAGGTTGTGTGTGGCAGTCCATCTTCGAGCTTCGATGGCTGCCTAAATAAAGGAATTAATCTTATACAGTCCATTCATGTCTGTGTCATTCTTCGTGTCTGTGTCGAAGATTACTTGAGTTTATTTTTGTGACCGAGCTATCGAACAAGCACTACTACTTAACAAAAGCCTAACTACCTAACCAGAAACTTACATTTTCTAGGCATAAGCATCAGTGCGGGAGGAGGTATGACAGAAAGTTTGAGGTTTGGTCTGTCGCTCTACGGTCATCTTGTGTACACTTTAGGCTAAACAGACCGGGACCTTTTAAAGTATGACAGAAGGAGTTACTCGCAAACGAAAAGTTTAATCAGGAAATGGTAAGAAGTTTGGCACTATTTAAAACATGAGTTCGTAACCAGGTTCTTTTAACCTGTTAGAGATCTAAGTGACCTGCGTTTAAGGCAGAGATGCATTGATGTGAAGACCACGGATTGATCACGATCATTTCCCTCATTGCGTAAGCTTTGATGTATAAACAAATCGTCGCTTCCTGTTTACATAGATAGAAAATTAATCGATCAATTTCATCGGAATAAGGATCGCTTCAATGCTTTTTAATTTTCAATTGCCTGTTTGTTTTTAATTTGCTTCACGGCTAATTGAATTCGAATCAACAGTCCTATTCCGTATTGAATTCGATTAAGGTAAAGATCTAGAATTCTATAGTACTCGCTCCAAATTAGAGCCGAATCGACAAGAAGACAGATATAATGGCCGCCGATTTTTAAAGCGAAGTTCAATGCAATTAACCGATTATTTCCTTACTAATCAACGAAGACAATCAGGAGTCAAGGACTTTTGTAGGAGTCTGAAGTCATTACAAAAATTCGATTCCCGACTTCGAAAATTCGATTTTATGAAATTATAATTTAATTTTTCTAATGTTCTATGATTTTAATGATAAAATTAAATGTTAAAAGAAGCAATTCAATTGTTTCCCTCAATAATACAACCAGCAGAAAAGACTATTAAGGCAATTCATTTGTATCTTTCAATAATACAACCAACAGTAAAACTGTTTATTAGACAATTCAATTGTACCTTTCTGTAATACAACCAATAGCAAAGACTGTTAAGGAATCAATCCAATTGTATCGTTCAATAATACAACCAGCAGAAAAGACTATTAAGTAGCAATTCATTTGTATCTCAATAATACAACCAATAGCAAAACTTTTAAAGAGACAATTCAATTGTATCCTTCAATAATACAACCAGTAGCAAAGAATATTAAGCAATTCAGTTGTATCCTTCAATAATACAACTCAGTAGCAAAGACTTTTTATTAAGGAATCAATTCAACTATAACATTCAATTGTATTGTTCAATAATACAACCAGTAGCAAATGATTGTTCAGCCTCCAATATACAATCAGTTATATACTTCAATAATACAACCAGTAGCAAAGATTGTTAAGCAATTATGTTTCATATACTTCAATAATACAACAGTAGAAAAGAATGTTAAGCAATTCAGTTGTATCTTCCAATAATACAACCAGCAGCAAAGAGTGCTAAACAATTCAGTTATATCTTTCAATAATGCAACCAATAGCAAAAGATTTTTAAGGAAACAATTCAACTATAACATTCAATAATACAACCAGTAGCAAAGACTGTTAAGGAAGCAATTCAATTTCATCATTTATTAATACAACCATTTGCATAGATTCACAACCAGCAGCAGACTTTAAGGTATCCTTCAATACAAACTAATTGCAAAGACTTTTAAGGGAGCAATTCAATTACATCATTTATTAATACAACCATTTGCATAGATTTTTAAGGAAATTCAATTCAATTACATCATTTATTAATACAACCATTTGCATAGATTTTTAACGAGCAGCAATTCAATATCGCTCACAACCAGTAGCAGACTGTTAAAGAAGCAATTCAATTGTATCGTTTTGCAATAGACTTTTAAGGAGCAACCAATAGCAAAGACTGTTAAGGAAGACACTCAATTATATCTTATAGTATAAACTATAGCTAAGACTGTTAAAGGAATGAATTTAATTGCATCCTAATTGCAAAGTTTTACAACCCTTAGCACACCTATATCTTCTAAGACTGTTATTATTTTTTACTACCATTAGACATTTATTCTTGAGATTTTTTTCGATAACGCTAACATTAATTTTCCTTAAATAAGTTAAGAAAACTTTCACCGATTCAAATTAGGATACTTTTAAAACTCGAGTGCGCTCTTAAAAATTTATTACAAGATTACGAACCCTGAGCATTATTTAATGGTACGCTCATAAACGTGAATTATAAGATAGCCACTGTCAGAACGTGTTTCTAATTACAACACTAGTCCATTACTCCCTTCTCCATCATTATTATTACTCAGTTGGATGGGGTTTCCCTAAAATTTATTTAATGTATTTCTAAATTGGGAGGAGATCTACGGGAACGGTAGTAATGGGTTAAACTCACACTGCACATGACTTGGTGGACTAACGCAATCGGTGTTAGTTTCATAAAGAAATTATCTAATTTATTGAATTATAATTATGTGTTTAAGCACATAGCACCTATGTACTACTGCAACATTTTTTTTTTTTCTCTCACGAGAAGAGTTTGGCATTTCATTCTAAGAGAGAGGAATGTATGTTATTTGAAAAATATATAAAACCCATCACTCAAATTTGGCAGTAGATGCGATTTATTGTGGTGCTATTACATGCAATTACAGTTTTATACTTATGCGAAACAACCTATCACTCCAATCTTATAGCAGATATTCATTGTAACGTATAATGAGACTCATAAAATTAGCGATGGTCTGTGCGACCTTCAGAAGTCGAAACAACTACAGATTGAATATCAACTATACCATGAGTTGTTCCATTGTGATGGGTGATGGACCACGAGCTGAGCAATGTCTACTCAATAAGTGAGGGAAGCTGGCCCGCCCCTAGGTGGATTATCTTAAAGGAGATTTTTGGTGAAGGAGAGAGAGTTCTGTGATGAATCGATCAGAAATGTTGTTTTATTTTTTTTCTCTGAAGTGACTGAATGGGCCAAAGTTTTCTGCCTGTTTTCAAAGTGAGCCCCTTGTGGTTCCATGTATTGCCGTGTGATTATTAGGTCTGCTGCAGACCAGGTGCTTAGATTTGTCGCAGACTCAAGAACTCTGAAAATCTCCGAACTTGGAGTGAACTGCATTTGTGTATCTAATTTATATCCTTAATTTTCATTTATCTGTAAATAGAGTTCTGCATATATATATATATATATATATATATATATATATATATGTATATTCACTCCCAGATTTTCCCAAATATTATCACTTCCCAACATTATATATATATATAATGTTTATAAATAAAATTTAAAGTTATATATATTCCCCATGAACCTGAAAGTGGCCCTCTTCTTGAATCTATATAGGCCGAGACGTTACACTACGGTACCTTATAAATAGAATATTGAAATTTTTATGCTGGAAATAAAGCATTAATATTTCCAAATTACCTAGATATAATGATATAATTATATCCATATATTTGAAAATTTTAATCCTTATAAGTAACACTCGAACGATATAATGTTCTTGCCAGTGATTATAAAATTAATGCATCTACATAATCGTAAATAAGTTAGTCGAACTTTTCTGTGTTGATAAAAAAATTGAACTTCAGAAATTCAATGGAACTCTTAAAGAATTTATTGCAAAATTATGAAATGAAGCCTGAATATTAATTAAGGACAGGCTCGTAAACGTGAATTATAAGATGGAGGTTGTCAAAACGTGTTTCAAATTACAATAGCCAGTACAGTACATTCGTTATCGTAATTATTAAGTAGTTCAGTCTAAAATTTATTAAGTTTGTTTCTGAAATGCGAGGGAAATAATGCATAGATTGTGAACTATGCATTACCTTTAAGCAGTATACTAATTTTACAATTGATTTTAGTTTCTTTAGTATGTTAAGATAATTAATTATGGTCTAATAAATTAACTAACTTTTTAATTGTATGCATAAATGTCAAACACTTAGCAGTTGTAGTGATTTATTAAATTTATTCTTCTTCTTAAATTTATTCTTTTTGACCGACTCCTCACCACTGGCGACTATGTAAGTCTCGTTTCGACAATCTTTTCCTCTTAGTGATCGAGTGTTCCGGGTTACTTTTGTCTTATATGATAATGAAGTTTAAAGCCATAAAAGATCAAGGCACTTCCGGGATACAATTATAAAGTAGCGAAAAACAATATCCTCCCCTCATCGCTTGTCAGTGGTCTGTTCGTGATATACATCATTACACGGTGCCAGTCGATACAACTTTTAAATTTGTAAAAAATATTTTGTTATGCTTATTACTAGGTCACTATTTTTTAGATTTGAGTTCAATTAAGTCATTAAATGAATTTATTTAAATAGTAATAATAATCATCAAATATCATAATGCATAAAATTATGCTAAAGAATAATTATTGTGGTAAATGAACGAATTATAATGGCGAATTAAATAATAATGATTAAGTTCAATTAAATAATAATGATCAAGTTCCAATTAAATAATAAGTCAAATTAAATAGTAATAATGATATAAGTACCGAAAAATAATATTAATTAAGTCCACTTGTCAGTAATAAGTTTAAGTACATCAATGGAATAGTAGTGATAATTAAAGTTAATTTAAATAATAATACTAATAAAATTAAATAATAATAATTATGTAATTAAATAATAAAAGTAAAGTCCATTTAAATAATAAAATTGATAGTAATTAAATAGTAATAATGATCATCCAATTTAATAGTAATAATAATTGTCAATTAAATAATAATAATTGTCAGGTAAATGATAATTATAATTAAGTCCAATTAAATAATAATGATTAAGTTCAATTAAATAATAATGATCAAGTCAAATTAAATAATAAGTCAAATTAAATAGTAATAATAATGAAGTCCAAATAAATAATATTAATTAAGTCCCCTTAAACAGTAATAAGAATTAAGTCCAAATAAATAGTAATATTAATTAAGTCCATTTAAATAATAATAATAATTAAAATTAAGTCCAATTAAATAATAAAAATAAAGTCCATTTAAATAATAACAATTGTCCAATTAAATAGTAATGATAATTATGTCCAATTAAATAATAAAAATAAAGTCCATTTAAATAATAACAATTGTCCAATTAAATAGTAATAATAATTATGTCTATTTAAATAGTAATAATAAGTCCAGATAAATAAAAATAGAATTGGACTTTATTATTACTATTTATTATAAGTCCAGTTAAATAGTAATAATAATTTAGTCCAATTAAATGAATAATAACAATACTGAAGATAATTTCTTTGCGTATTCCAAGAATAGTAAAAATAAACAAATCTTCAGCGAGATGCAAACGATTACGTGTTGCGCATTAAACCAGCCGTGTTGAAAATGTCGTTCATAAAAATGTCAACAATATCAACAGTGATGCAAATGTCTCTTGGTGAGTGTTCCGGATTATTTGCTACATACTAAAATTACCCATAAAAAAACAGAGTTCCAGGTATACAATTATAAATGTACCGGAAGACAATATCCTTCCTTCATTGCTTGTCAGTGGTCTGTTCGTGATACACATCGGTGGAACACGGTGCCAGGCGACCCAGAGAGCAATAAATAATAATAATAATTAAGTCCATTTAAATAGTAATAATAATAATTAAGTCCAGTTAAATAATAATAATGAAGTCCAATTAAATAGTAATAATATTTGCCCAGTTAAATAATAATAATTGTCCAGGTAAATGATAATTATAATTAAGTCCAATTAAATAATAATGATTAAGTTCAATTAAATAATAATGATTAAGTCCAATTAAATAATAATAATAATCAACTCCATTAAAATAATAATAAAAAGTACAATAAAATAGCAATTAAGTCCAGTTAAATAGTAATAATTTAGTCCAATTAAATAGGAATAATAATTAAGTCCAGTTAAATAGTAATAATATTAATTAATGCCAGTTAAATAATAATAATAATTAAGTCCAATTAATGCGGAAGAGAATTTCTTTTGCGTATTCCAAGAATAGAAAAAATAAATCTTGAGCAAGATGCAAACGATTATGTGTCGCGCATTAAACCAGCCGTGCTGAAAATGTCGCTCATAAAAATGTCAACAACTTCGATTTACTTCGAAGAGAACTCGTCTCTGAAGCTGCTTATTAGCATAAACAAATAAGATAGGGTTTGCAATCGCTGTCATCGCTAACAGTTTTTACATTAAGTAAAGTAGTTTTTCTCAACATTTTATGATTTTTTTCATTCAAGCTCTCGTGCTTGTATGTGATTAAAATTCAGGAAGCACAATTTTCATTCAAAAGATGTGATGCAATTATTTTTTAAAAATTTCACGCTTTTTAATGTAAAAAAAAAAGTAAGTAGAACATGATTTTGAAATGAAAAAAAAAAAAAAAAAAAACATGATTTAAAAAAAAAAAAAAATTATTTTTTTCCTGCATTAAAGAAAGGTAGGGGAAAAAAAAAGGAGTGGGGTGTTTTTGTAAAAAAATTCCGACTCCTGTCTGTACAAATGAATTTTTTATTACTTACTTTCTATTTTTTTATTGCAATTTTAGGTATTTTGTTGAGATTTGTGAAATAATTTAATAACTTTTATTGAATAAAATTATTTTTAAAAAACGATTTTGTATTAATAACTGGACAGAATTGTGTCAGCCAATAGGGCCTTTTTTTGGGTTTAAATCAAAAAAAAAAAAAAAAATGTTTAAATCACAGTTCATAACCAGAAAACTAATATCTTGTCATATAAAATCCCTTATTATTCTTTATTTTGGTCTACAGCTCTGAAACTTGGAGTTTGGCAAGATCTGATGAGACCCATTTGGGTCTATTTGAGAGGAAGATTTTGAGACTACTCTTGGAGGTATTAGGGAAAGTGATTGTTGGAGAAGTGGGTACCACGCAGAAATTTATAAATGCTATAAAGACCCAGATATTATAAAATTTATTTAGATCAATAGATTGAAACTTGGCTGCTCATGTATTTAGAATGAAATTTAAACTCTGTAAAACGGCTCGTTTTGGCAAAGCCACAGGGACAAAGAGGAAGAGGACGACCCAGGTTGCGATGGATAGACGCATTTGAGATGATTTTTGCTGTACTAAAGGTTAAGAATTGGAGGACCCTTGTCACCCAGAGGGGAAGGCATGGAAACCACTTCAAAGGAAAGGCTTGTCCCACTCTGGGTCTGTCGTGCTATTGATGATGATGATGATTTTCCATTAACAAAGTATTTTTTTTTTTTTTTTTTTTTAAATATTTAAAGGTGTAGCATTGGCACTCATTTAAAAAATATTATTGTAATCTAAATTTGCTTTAAAAAAATTTTTATATATATATCCTATAAAAATAAAACAAAGAAAACGTGTATCAAAGAAAATTGTGCATTTTAAGCACAAAAACGTACATTAAACAATGTTTGATCTTAAAAATAAAATAGCTTTTATAAAATCTTTTTCCACTGTATGACTAACATATCTTTTTATAAACCTCAATATGGGAGAAACTCTATTAACACTTATTTGAATTATTGCCAAGCAGTAACTGTCTTTGTTAGTGGTTATATTATTAAAGAATACAATTGAATTGCCTTTTTATCATTTAATTCTAAATATTCGTCTTCTTCATTGGCGCAACAGCCTCATGGTGGGGCAGAAGATTTTGAAATGGAAATGTTTTCTTTTTACGGGGTAAGCCCTACGCCGAACAGTCATATTAGACAGGGATCTATGGTTTAAAGTGGATTCCGTACCGCCACAAACATCCATGGACGAGACTCGAATCCTAAACCAATGGCACCAAGCGTCAGAGAACTGGTCATTTGGCCATCATAAACCAATTCTAACATTATTCCTCAAAAATATTGAAACTATTTTTATAAAAGAATCAGGAGTCGGGTTCTTATATCGACTCATAAATCATGACTCCTTCAAAAAGTGCTCAGCTCCTAACTGGCTGACTCTTCACCTCATGTATTTTAGTTAAGAAATAAAAACTGATTTCAAACTCGAGTTTCATATTAGTTTTTAATATTAATATTAAGACCAAACGCCATCGTTATCACACTGTGACTTTTCATTAAATTCTATACTGTAATTTTCAATACTTAACTTTTTCATAATTCAACAAATAAAATATAGCAAAGCATTTTTTTTTTTTTATGCATGGCAAAATTTGTGATGTAAACTTATACCAAGTTAAATAAATGCCTTTAAATGTAATAATAGTTTCACTAAATGTTTTGCAGAAGCCATTAGTACGAGACTTTCACTATTTGTTACTGGCAAAATATCTTGAAAATATCTTGCAAGATATTTTTCCAACATTAGATTAAACGTTCACACTTGAATACCGAAAACTTAAGTGTGAACGTTTAATCTAATGTTGGAAAATAACTGAAAACTTAAAAATTATGTACATACATCATAAAAATCATTCTTTTTTTTGTTTTTGTTTTGAAAGAGATTAAAATGCAGAAGATTATATGTTGTTTAATGATTTGTTATAAATAAAAATTATTTATTTTTAATTCTAAGATATATCTTTTTAACAATACTTTTAAATCTTATTTTATTGAGACAGTTAAAGAAAGAAAGGACATAAATACACTTATCTAAAAAAGATATAGTTTCAGTAGGTTTAGCCTATCAAGTATATTATTAGCGTATATAAAATTTAGCTTCATTAGCGTACATTATCGTTATTTAGTAAATTAGCTTCATTAGCGTAAATTAGCGTTATTTAGTAAATTAGCTTTATTAGCGTAAATTAGCGTTAAATTTCTTACATGAGAAAAGATCTGAGAAATGTGACTGAAAGGAAAAATCTGCAGTTTTTAGAAGGAGAAACTTTACCTTAAAACTTAAACATTTAAATGCTTAAGTTTTAACGCAAAATATTTGTTTAATTATTTTTCCTATACATTTTATTCAGTTCATCAATTCAGTAAACAAGAAAAAGAAATTTTAAAGACAAATTAAAAAGATAATCATAATGTAAAATGAGAAAAAAAAAAATTAAGACTGAAATCCATTAAAAATTTTATTTATTTCAACATTTTCTTTCAGTTCTTCAGAAGTTTTTGCTCCGATTTCAGCAGTTTTCCGTCATTTCAAGGGGTTTTAAGCTCTGAAAAATAAATTTTTATTATTCTAAAAAAATCTCAATTTTAATTCGTGGCTTCACATTTTCGGCAACGTAACGGATCTCATACCAGAGCCTCATACATAGAAAACAGTAAATGTAAAAAAAAAAAAAAAAAACAATTCTAAACAATGGATATTATGGATTTCATACTAGAACAACATGATATTTACACATAAAAAACAATAAATGTAGGAGAAATTCTGGCAGCGTCATGGATCTCCTACGAGGACAACATGATATCACAAATAAAAAAAAAAAAATTAAATTAGGAAAAAAAAAATTCTAGACAATGTCATGGACTTCATACTAGAACATGATATTCACACATAAAGACAATAAATGTAGAAAAAAAAATTCTGGCAGCGTCACCGATCTCATAAGAGAAACAACACGATATTTACACACACAAAAAAAAATAAATAAATAAAAACAAACCTAGTGGAAATTCTGTCAGCATAATCGATTTCATACGAGGACAGCATGATATTCATACATAAAAACAATAAATGTGGGGATAATTCTAGATAACGTTATGGATCTCCTACTAAGGGCAATATATTCACACATAAAAAAAAAAAAAAATGTAGGGAAAAAATTCGGCAGAATCATCGATTTCATATGAGAATAGCATGATACTCTAACATAAAAAACAATAAAATTGGGGAAAATTCTAGACAACGTCATGGACCTCATAACAGGACAACATGGTTTCAGTCATAAAAAAAACAATAAATGTATTGAAAAATTTTGGCAATAGCACCTATTTCATATGAGGAAAACATGATATTCATACATAAAAATAATAAATGTTGAAAAAAAAAATTCAATACAACGTCATGAACCTCACATCAGGACAACATGATATTCAATCATCAAAAAAATAAAAAAATTAAGGAAAAAATTCTAGATAACGTCATGGACTTCAGACTAAAACAACATGATATTTTCACATAAAAACAATAAATGTAGGGAAAATTCTAGACAACGTTATGGATCTCATACGAAGACAACATGATATTCGCACATAAAAAATTATAAAAATAGGGGGGGTGGAATGTCTAGGCAACGTTATAGACCTCATACTAGAATAGCATGATATTCACACATAAAAACAGTAAAATTAGGAAAAAAATCTAGACAACGCCGTGGACCTCATATTAGGACAATATGATATTCATACATAAAAAAAAAAAAAATTGGGGAAAAACTTCTAGACAACATTATGGACCTCAAAGTAGAGCAACATAATATTCACACATAAAAACAACAAAAAAAAAAAAACAACAATAAAAGTAGGAAAAAATTCCAGATAACGTCATCGACCTCATGTTAGGACAATATGATACTTACAATGAAAAAACAATAAATGTAAAAGAAAAAAAAAAAAAAAGAAATTGAAAGAAAAGAAACGAAAAAAAAAAATTCTATACAACGCCGTGAACTTCATACAAGAACTATGATAACTATAAATACAAAATAAAAACAATAAATGTAGAAATAAATTCTACACAGCCTTCTAAGTCTTGAGTTTCATATTCGTGGTTTCATATCCATTACTAAAAACAAGAAATATAGAAAAAAAAAATTACTGACCAAATTTTATTTATTTATGGTAAATGGGAATTAAAAAGATTTAAAACTTCCAGAACAAACTGGGTATTTATATTTTTAACAAATATAGCAAAATCCTTTCATACAATTTTTGTATGACATCTTGGAAGATCTTTTATTCCTTTTTTCAGTAAACGACTTAATGATCTTTTAATGTCACAATATTCTTTGAGCAATGTATTATGTAGAATACATTGCTCAAAGCAACAATGTAGAATAAAATAATAACATTGTTCTATGACATTTCTGTATTTTCCGTGATGGGCAATTTTATATCACTTAGTTTCCTTAGTATTTTGTTAGAATAATTATAATTTAAAAAACTGGAACATAGTTTGTTAATTAATTAGTTTGTGTGAAAAATTTTAAAAAAATCACTGGCAATAATAAGATGTACCTTAACATCTGAAACATAAAGATGAGTAAGTTTGTATTCAATATCTTAATTTGTTCATAGGATTTACAAAATCTTCATCGGAAACTGATATATTAAAATTACTTGAAAAATCACGTCAATCGAAAGAATTTTATTTATAAAATTTCGAGATAAATAAATGAAAATTACGCATTGTACAATAGAATTTTATTTTTAAAATTTGAAATGAATAAATAAAAATTGCATATCGTACAACAGAATTTTATTTGCAAAATTTTAAGGTGAGTAAATAAAAATGACATATTATATAATAGAATTTTATTTGTAAAATTTTGAGATGAATAAATAAAAATTGCATGTAGCACAATATAATTTTTTAATTTCTGGAGAAATTAGCATTTAGTTATTTTAAGTAAAGTTAGGAAATATTCAATTGTTTTCATTAGCATTGTTGAAAAGTTAATTCGTTACAAAAGTATAAAATTATTCAATAGCGCTTAGCTTTATGTATTTATTTATTTTCGTAGATGCTGAGTTTATAAATTCATTCTTATACTAAAAAATTATAATCAAGAATGCAGTTGTAAATATCGGGTAAAGTAAGTAAATAAATAATAAAATGCTTAAAAATTACAAAAACTAAAATAAATGTTATTTGCATAAATTTATTATTTTTGAATCTTTTTACAATTATTTCCAAATGTAGAATGTATATTTAATACTACTGTAAAAATTTATCTGTGAAATCATATTATAAACAGTGTAAAGTATGCTACAATTATAATGCGGTCATAATGCATACTCACATTATATAGGCTAGCAAAATTATTTCAAAATAAGTAACAAAACAAAGCCTATTTATTTAATACTATAACATAATTAAAATATTACCTATCTACAGATCACCCATAAAATTTAAAATTAAATGTAAGAAAAAAAAAACACATCACAGCCATCTTAAAAAATATAAAACACTAATAAAACTCCAAACGATTTTCTTTTCTTGAAAAATCACATTTTCACTTTGAGATAAAATTGTGTTTGCTTTCACCAAACGATAGTTTAGAACAATTTTAAAATATTTAATTATTAGCTCTTGAAATTTTTTAAAAAAGCTCATGAAAGTAATTGAAAAATAATAAACCAATAGATCATGAAAAAATTATCAATAAATATTATTCAGGCGAAAATTATGTTTATCAGTTATCGCTGAGAACTGAAAATAATAATAATAATAATAATAAATAACTAAACTATATAATTCAAACGATTTTCTTTTGTTGAAAAATCTCATTTTCACTTTAAAATAAAATTATCTTTGCTTTCACCAGACGATCTTTGAGAACAATTTTTATATTATATAGTTATTAATTTTTTTTTTTTTTTAATTTTTAAAAGTTCATGAAAGAAGTTTTAAAAAAATAATACACTAATTGATCGTGAAGAAATTATCAATAAATAATATTCAAGCATAAAATTACGTTAATCAATTATGGTTCAAAACTGAAAAAAAAATCAATAAATAAAATAAAATAAATTATTGAATTCCAAACGATTTTCAAAAATCAAATTTTCTCTCATCTTTCTTTTACCAGACTATGTTTTAAAACAATTTTTACATTATTTATTAAATATTACATTATTATTTCATTTTACATTTTATTTATTATTATAATATATTATTATGTTACATATTTTATTTATTTTACATTAGTACTTATTTATTTATCTAGTTACAGTTAAAAATGAGAATATTAAAAGCTTAATATAAAATGTAGAAAAATAAAAATACAGTACTGATTGTATGTCGCAATTACATATTTGTAGCTGGATTTTGTCTTTTTTTTTTTTTTTTTTCCTGAACACTAAATTGCTACTGTTGAAATTGATATAATTGAAAGTACAGTATTGTAGGACCATAATTCGAAATACTTAAAGTAATATATCTATAATACTATTTTGTTAGAACACATTACTATATTAATACAGCACATCTTAACACTTAGGTTTCAGACAGATATTTGTATAGAAGGAACTTTCTTACTTCTTCTACTTCATTGGCCCAAGAGCCCTACGGTGGGCCACGGCTATCTGTCTGCTGGCAGCTTTCGAGACAGAAGGTTTTATTTCTTTATATATATATATATAATACATATAAAAGTACTAACTTATAATAGTTATATCTTAAACTTATATAGTTATATCTTATTTTTCATTGGATCAATAGCTCCATGGAGCCTTCTGCTTACTGGCAGCTTTTCGAGACGGGTGGTGTTTTCTTTTTTTGCGAGGTAGGGTTGTCAGCCCTACGCCCAGCTTATAAAGATTTTTTTTTTTCCCCGTATTAGAGAGAGGGCATCCTTCTACCCCTGTTTTAACCGCATCCGCGTTATTGTTCGTATTGTATAGCGGAATACTGTTGTATTTTTTTTTTCTAATGCAGCTAGCAATACAGAGACAGTTATCTTTATACCATAAACAAGGACTGCACCCGATGTTATTCATTTAGCACTACCCAGGAGGCACGTGTAGCTTGAAGATATGCTACTTACGCGAGTAACAATACCGCCACAACTCTCTACGCAACCGGGACCTATGGTTTAAAGTGGATTCTGAACCACTGCAAACATCTATGGCACCGCCGGGACTCAAATCGAAACCGAGCGCCAGAGCGCTAGCCACACGGCCATCAAGCCCCTAACTTATATTTCATCATCATCATCTGTGGCGCAACAGCCCCATGGTGGGCCACAGATGATGTTTTCTTTTACTGGGTGTGGTTGTCAGCTCTAAGCTCCCAACACTCCACAAACATATTAGACCGGGACGTGAAAGTGGATTCTGAACCAAGACAAATATCCATGGTTCAGTCGGGGTCGAACCGAAATCTGAGACACCGAGTTCCAGAACGCTAATCACTCGGCCAACAAACCCCTAACTTATGTTTAGTGAAATTAAATAAGTTGATTTCCCTGAAATTTAATTCTTCAATGACGCGACAACCCCACGGGGAGCCAATGCCTTCTGCCAGATTTCGAAACAAATAATAATTCCAAATACTGAGGGTGTGTAATACAAAGGTTTTCACCGATTTATAAACTTTAATAGCTATTTAAATGGAACCTGAATGACCGAATGGCTAGCGCTCTGGCACTCGGTACCACAGGTTTCATTCGAGTCCCGGCTGTGCCATGGATGTTTGGAGTGGCTCGGAATCCACATTAAACCGTAGGTCCCGGTCTAACAGGATCTAAGAGCGTTGCGGGCGTATAGTTACTCTGCCTCCGTAGCTAATCTTCACGCTACACGCACTTCCTGGGTAGTGCTAAGTGAGTAACGTCCGGGCAGCGCTTGCCTTAAGGCATCCAAGACAACTGTCTAAGTGTTTGCCAGCAGCATTACAACAAAAAAAAAATTAGCTATTTAAATTTTTTTTTTTAAATTAAAAATGGGCTTTTTATCAAATAAAGGCAACTATGCGCAAGCACTTTGCTGTTTGCTTTTCCTAAGTGGCCAAAAACTACCAGAGCATAAGAGAAAAAATCACCTTCTGTCAGGTCCATCAGAACGGTAGCTCCTCAGAACATCAGTGCACCCTTGCGTGCATAATCGAGATTGACAGCCATCGAAACTTCTCCGTGAAATTAGTCATCGATTCACTCCTTTTCACACCACCACCCCTCTGGAAGCATCTTCTCTCAAACCTCAAAACCTGACGCACACATTTGCCATTGTTGCTTCCGAAAGCGTGCAAACTTAAATCCAATGCTAAAGGAAGAACCTTAATCCTTTGTGTTGGGGGCGTGGCCACTGTCACGTAACAAACAATCGCCCAATGTGCGAGCGCTTCGGAAGGGTCCTCAATAATACGTCACAAGGACCGGCGAGCCAAAAGTCGATTGCTGGTCCAAGGTCAACGCGTCCAAAAAAAGTGGATCTTGGAATACCGCCTTTGAATTGTGCAGGATGTGGCCAATTTAGAATCCATCCGCAACTTGTGCTGCAGTGCCAGGGTGGAAACTGTTGGCTCGTTTAGAATAAAGAGCATTGAACGCGCTTTGGCATGCATCAGTGGACCTATTTAAATTTAGTGTAGTTCAAAAGGAGATTTTAAGTATTGGATCACTCATCTCAATCGAGTGTTACATTTGAAGAAGGATTATTAAGTCGTTTTCGAATCATTTTAATTATATTTCTTTGTATTTGTGTAAGTCAGGGGTGGCCAACCCAAATGATCTTACAGGACACTTTGGAAATGTATAACTCCACGGGCCGCATGTAAAATTATATATCCCCCTATTAGATTGAGGCCCACTATAGACATTTTTTGGAGTGAAAAATTGAAACATAATGAGTTACTATTATTGTGTTTACTATTATTCTTACATGTAAACATAGATAATATAGTCATAATGACACTAAACTCACATTGTAACGAAATATATAACACTAATATATAATAATAAATAAACAATATAATGAATACTTAAAATTGAAACTAAACTATAACAAAATAATTGGCTGGGCAGATATATAGGTTACTCATAAAATGTAGATTTTAATATAACAACAAAATGCATAACAGCAAGCTTTAAAAAAAAAAAAAAAAAACTATAGAATTTCAAACGATTTTCTTTTCTTGAGAAATCTTATTTTCAATTTGAAATAAAATGGCTTTCGCTTTCACCAGACGATCCTTTAGAACAATATTACAATATTTAATTATTAGCTTGTGAAAGAAATTTAAATAAATGCTGTGTATAAAATAAGCTCAAAGAAATTTAAATAAACAAATAATGGTGGTTAAAGATTTTAAAACAATCAATAAGAAACGCTGAAAATAAAGGTCACGAAAAACATTTAAATTAACCAATAAGAATAAATCGTTAAAGATTTATAAAAAATCACTAATAAATGCTGAAAGTAGTCAAGGACACTAAAAAAGTTGATCAAGGATACGAAAAACTTTGCTCTCTAAAACACTTATAATTTTATGGGTAATAATAATAATAAATAAATAAATAACAATAATCTATAAATAAATTAAAAACTTATTTTACATTTTCTTATAGTCTGATTACGGATTAACTTTGCAGAAATCTGATACTTCTACATATAACAGATATGTGTGTGATTTTTTTTTTTTAATAATTTCACACTTTACATAAAAATAAAAATTGTGAACATTATACTACTGTAACAAAAAAAAAAAGTAAACTTTCAAACATTAAAAATATATCTTGTTTATTGTTTCCATTTATTACAAACTAGGAGATCAGAAATTTTTCATTAACGTTCTAATAATTTAAGTGCAGGGTTTACAAGTATGTTATTTATATTTATTTAACTATTTATTTACGCTAACACAGAAGTAAGTATCAATTCTGTTTGTCTTTTAACCCTTAACAATATTTGTTTTTTCATAAATTTATTATAAATTTCATGTTTGTATTTCATTATATATTTCAAAGTGCCTTATTGTAATGTATTAATAACATGTATCTTAATTTATGGTGTGATACTAATATCCCAAACATGTTAAATTTTAAAATTTCAGTCAAAATATAGCTGGGTTTGTAGCTGGGTTTTACCAGATAATGCATTAAAATTAACTATTCTCTTTAAATTAACATAGATTTGTGAACAAACATTTTCAACCATAAATAATAAAATAAATATTATAGTATAATAAACACAACCTGACTAATAACATTTGCACCTGGTTACAACCAAAGTTGTACATAGACAAAATATGACATAATATCGAACTCTCTCTCTCTCTCTCTCTCTCTATATATATATATATATATATATATATATACTGAACTTAATAACATAAAAATATATTAAATAATTGGTATTGTATTCTTTTGGTGCAGACCTTACCATGTCTATACATTTCTGCACTAAAGGTATGAAAGAATTATCCTTTATTTTCTAGATTAACTGTTTGTTATTTTTTTAAATCACTTTATTTTTGTTTTGTTATGTTTTGTCAATTCGTTATTGGCTAAAGTGTGTTTGAATTAGATGGAAATTATAATATTAATTTTTATATGTAAATATTAGTGCAATATTAATGTTGTACTAATTTTTGAAAATATTAGTACAACATTATAGTAGACTTATTATAATGTATTAATGCCATACGCTAGATAACTGTTATATCTTAATAATTTTTAAAAAAAAGGAAACAAATGTTTCTTTTTAAAAGGAATCGGTTTATGTTTGTGAGAAATGTGAAATATTTATACATTTAATCAACCAATCTCATAAAAATTAAATATTGAATACCGAATTCAATTTTTATTAAAATAATAATACTTTTTAAAAATATTTCAAGTTTTATACAGAATTTTTTTTTCCCTACCATTTGAATGATACCTGAATCTTTTTTTAACATTACTTCGTAATATTATCAGTATTAATATGAAGCGTTATTGGGAAAATTGAATAAAATATTTTGTAGGTGCAGATTCCTGATAAATAAAAAATAAAAAGAAATTATAATGTATTAAGAAAATGGATGATGCTTTTAGGAATACAAATAAAAGTAACAATTTTTAAAACAAGAAAAAAACAAACTTATAAATTAAGCTGCATCACAGAAAATATTATTATTTTATTACTCTAAGTTCTAATTATTATTTTACCTTCATCAAACTAGTACCATTTTATTTTTTGATCATTATGCGTATAAATAGTAGATTTAAATTCTTCTTATAATTATAATCTTTTGAGTTTATATTATTATCAATTTTAGTTTAGAAAATAATAATAATAAAAATTGCACTATTTAGAAATCTATATTTAATTAGGATTAAATGAATCCTTTTTGCATGAATTACCTAATAAAATTAAATTATTAGGTGTTTTTTTTTCATGAATTCATTAATAAAAAAAATTAAAGTACTATATTATTGAACAATATAAATTTAAAATATAATTTTGACTCCACAACTGTTCGGTTTCAAATAAAGTACAAATATCTTAATAGAAAATGCAATTACTCTTTAATAATATAAAATTTACAGTGAGTCTTATTATAATCCTTAATAAATTGGCATTGTAAATTTTATAAAAATATGAAATATCGTCATAAATATTACGAAATATGAGGGAAAATATCTCAAATTATCCAAAAGTTTACCGAAAAATAAAAAAAACGGCATTTAATTCATTATCTGTTTATATTATTTATACAAAGAATTAAGAATATAAGAATTAAGAAAAAATTCTGAAAAGAAGATTTAAGAAAAAAAAAAATCTGAAATTATTTATAATGTATTGAAAAATATATTTTATTAGTAGTGTATTTCTTTTTACTTATAATAAAAACATTTTATTTATTTTATTATTAAAATCTTTAATGAAAATATTATAGTCATACAATCCACATATCATAAAATTTACTGTGAAGTTTCTAATCATACAGCAAGTAAACAAAACTAATTTCGATTTAGTTACGATTACGAGAAAGTATGTATTTAGGTTTACACGAATCTGCAAAAACATTACATTAAAAAATTTATTTATTTTATTATTAATATCTTTAATGAAAAAAAAAATAATCATATCATCATTAAATTTCATTTTATCATAAAATTTAATTAGTATCTGATTATACAGATAGTAAAACAAAAACACTTTTCGAATTAGTTCGATTACGAGAAAACAGGTATTTACGTTTATACGAATCTACATAAACATTATATTAAAAACATTTTATTTATTTTATTATTAATATCTTTAATGAAAATAATAATTAGAAAATTTTATTTTATCTTAAAATTTAATATGTAGTATCTGATTATACAGCAAGTAAACAAAAACTCCTTTCGATTTAGTTACGATCACTAAGAAAACATTTTATGTTTATACGAATCCAAATAAACATCATATTAAACATATTTTTATTACTTTTACCATGAATATATTTAATGAAAATTAAAATTATAATCATGCGACCCACATACCATAATAGTTAATGTGAAGTATCTGATTATACAGCAATAAACAAAACTACTTACAAATTAGCTACGATTACTGTGAAAACATGTATTTAGGTTTACACGAATCTGCATAAACATTATATCAAAACATTTTATTTATTCTATTATTAATATATTTAATGAAAATAATAATTATAATCATACGATCCACATATCATAAAATTTAATGTGAAGTATCTGACTATACGGCAAGTAAACAAAACTACTTACACGAATTAGTTACGATTACGAAAAAGCATGTGTTTAATTTTATTAGTTTTATACGAAACTACATAAACATTATATTAAAAACATTTTTAATTTATTATGAATATATTTAATGAAAATAATAATTATAATCATGTTATCATAATCATAAAATTTAATGTGTAGTATCAGATTATACAGCAAGTAAACAAAAACTCCTTTCGAATTAATTACGATTACGAAAAAACATGTGTTTAATTTTTATTAGTTTTATACGAATCTAATAAATATTATATTAAAAACATTTTGTTTATTTTATTATTATCTTTAATGAAAAACATAATCATGTTATCATAATCATTTAATTTTATTTATACAGCAAGTTCCTTTCGAATTAATTACGATTACGAAAAAACATGTGTTTTTTTATTAGTTTATACGAATCTACATAAATATTATATTAAAAACATTTTATTTATTTTATTATTATCTTTAATGAAAATAAAAATTATAATCATATGACCCACATATCATAAAACGTAATGAGAAGTATCTGATTATATAGCAAGTAAACAAAAACTACTTACGACTTAGTTACGATTACTGCGAAAACATGTGTTTAGGTTTATAGGAATCTACATAAACACCATACCTCAATCTAATCAAACCCAAATCATTCCCTCACAGACTAAACAAAGATTCCGCTTCCAATCAGGGGCAACCAACAGCGATACAAACTTAAACAGTTACAAAGTAGCAACATAATCATCACAGGGGTATTTCGAGTTAGCTAATTTGTCTCGCACACAAATTAGGGCAGCCTATAATCAATTGAGAACCGCAGAGGACGAAATAAATCCCTTATACTTAACGTATCCCTATAGCCATAAGGGATGTTTATATGCGGAGGGAGAAAATCGCTAAAAATAAGGCGTCTTAGATGACTTTGCTTTTATGGCAGGAAGTTGGAGTTGGGGAATTGGGCAGCTTTTGGCGAAGAGACCTTAATTTGGAATGGATGTGTCTTTCTTATTTAGATTTATGGTGAATAAGACAGCTGTGCATGTTTTGGTTCGCAGTGAATGTCAATTTGTTATGGTGTGTTTGTAATAATGAATGATTAATGTGAGGAAATGAGTTATCGTAGCTGCATTAGGCAGGTGGTTATATTTTGTTGTGTCAATTTCGATTGCGGATTTCTGAAACAATTCATATTGAATTGCAATTTTATTTATTAAATTAGAATATAAGTGTTTTTGATTGCATTTATTATAGCTTTTCCGTTATTTATATTCATTCAAATTCATGTTATGTATTTTCAATTATTTTTTTTTTTATTTTATTATAAAATGTCGTTAAAATGTATGTCTTTTTATACATCTGACTGAGTATTTAGGTTAGAATAAATGTTATAAATTAATAAGACATCGAAATAAATAACATTTAATTATTTTTTTCATTAATTATTTTAAATAATAATTATCATTATATTATTATTTAATTATTTGTTTCATTTAATTTTTCGTTTAATTATTTTTACATTTAATTATTAGTTTCTGAAAAATTACTGCAAAAAAAAAAAAAAAAAAAAAAGGATAATGGTATCTGTATTTTACAGATATGTAATATCTGTAAAAATATTATATAGATATTATATATAAAATAGTATATGCATATTATAAAATTTTTATATAAAACATAAATCTATATATAATGTATAATATCTGTAATAGTTTTACAAGTTAAATTTCTTGAAAATTTCTACAGAAAAAAAAAAAGATTATGGATAATGGTATCTGTATTTTTACAGATATATAACATCTTCTAAAATAATAAATAATATCCATATGTAAAATAGTATATAATATACATGTATAAAATAGTATATAATATATATATGATGTATGCTTTCAATTTTTTTTTTTTTTTTTTTTTAATGTATTGCAAAATGTCGTTAAAATATATGTTTTTATACATTTGGTACTGTATTTAGGGTTAAATAAATGTTATAAATAAATAAGACATTGAAATAAATAAACATTTAATTATTTTGCAATCTTTGCAATGCAAAATTTCCGTAAGTCAAATAGTTATACAACTTAAATTGTCATTTAGTTTTTAAGTGAAAATAATAATTGGTGATACTTTTATTATGAGGTATATATGCTTCTTATATAGAGTTTTTCAAAAGGAAAATCTTAAATTTAGTTAGAATAAAAATTAATTGGAATTATTTGAGTTTAATTATTATTTTTTAAAAAATATAAATAATTGGAATTATTTGAGTTTAATTATTATTTTGGATGTGTCTACGATCACAATTTTATGTAAAGGCCCATATATTTTGTCGTAGCGAAAAGTTTAATATTATGCTTAAAGCAATGCATAGATGAGTTTGAAAGAAAAAAAGTTAATTAATGAGTTGTTGGTGTTTTTATAACTATCACCTACTTTTTATAAGGAGTATTTATGCTGATAAAAATAGAATCTAATAAATCTTAAATATATGTGTATACCACAGTAAATAAAAACGTAAATATTTCACTTTTTACGCAAATTAGAGCTGATGTCTATTAAAGCCACTATAAAATATCAATTTAAATAGTATTTGATTTATATTATTTCATTATATACGTATAACAGGGTTAATGTTATTAATAATTGTTAATTATTATTTATTTGTTAGTTGAGTCAGCTTTCTTTTTTTATGTACAAATGTTGTAAAAATTACTGCTATTTTACAAAAAATAATAAAATAATGTGTGATAAAATAAAATAACGTGTGTCTAAAACAAAATAACATTATAAATAAATTGATAATGTTGAAATAACGTGATATATAGTAAAAAATAACGTAGTTCTTAACAACTAACAAGATAACAACTGATAATATAACGTGTTTCCTAAAGATATGTGGGGCCACTGATATATAGGACGAACAACTCCGTCTGTACACAATAATGTCTTCCATGATATGGGTGAAAAAACCTGGAAAACTTCTGCCAAATAGAAAATACCACGTTCTTAAGTTACATTTTCAAAATCAATGGTTAAAGTACGATTAAAAATCTAATCCTACAATTTTATTACTTAACTTTATTTTTTTCAACAGGTGATATTTTCAAGAACTTTGATTTTTTAATTTTTTTTGAACCAAATGCTTAACGAACCTTTAAAATTCTTTTATTTTAATTTAATCAATTCACAGCTTTTAATCCGCTTAATAAATTCCGAATTCAGGATACATTTCATTCTTAACCTTTAACGCAAGCAATGTTCTTCTTCTTTTTTTTTTTTTTTTTTTTTTTTTTAACTTTTATAGTTTTTCTAGTTTTCAACCCAATTAAGTGGATTGTACTTTTAATTAATGTTTTAACGAGAAAGGAAAAAGAATAATAAATGCAAGGACAATCCAGAATTTTTTTCTTTTAACTTTTTTCTTTTTTTTGGGGGAGGGGGTCCTTTTCCACTTCAATAATGGGTTTCCATTCATAAATGAACAGTTAAGCAAAAAAAAGGAGGAAAAATTAAAACATTTTCTTTCATTTATAAGCGTAATGGAAAAGAAAATAGTTGATATCATTTCTTATAAAAAAAATAATATGAATAAAAAAGTACTGATTGTTGGGTAAGTGCAAAATTGGAATGTCTTTTTTTATTATTTTTGTATCATTTTTGTAATAGCAGGGTTTTAATTAAACGGAATGTCTTTTGTAACTCTATATGTAATGCATTCTAAAAAGGAATAAAAAAATGTTTACATTATTGAAAACAAATAAATATTTTTTTAAGAATGTTTTTGGGGGTAAATTAAAGTTTTTCTTCTTTTTGTTAGTAAATGGAATGTTTGTTAGATTTATATTATTTATGAGTACACAAAAATCTTACAAAATAAATATAATCAATCATAATTGTACCACGTTGATAAAAAACATGCTTTTAGGAGTTAATCAAACTAAAAAATAAATGAATAGTTTAAAAAAACTAAAAAACACGCTTTTAGGTTTAATCTATCTAAAAAGTAAAAAAATAATTGTTAGCATAAGAATAAAATGACTGACGAGAAAATGAATGTCACTGTTCTAAAAGCGGGGGTGCTCGATATCAATCGTTATAATTTTTCACTAGTTCATTCCGAAATGCAGAGTTAGTGTAAAAATGCCATACAAAGTACCCCACGCTTTTAGAACAGTGACATTCATTTTCTCGTCAGTCATTTTATTCTTATGCTAAAAATTATTTTTTTACATTTTAGATAGATTAATTCTAAAAGCGTGTTTTTTTAGTTTTTTTAAACTATTCATTTATTTTTTAGTTTGATTAACTCTAAAAGCATGTTTTTCAGTGTTTTTTAAACTAATATTTAAATGAGGTCCCGGTACGGAGGAGTGGAACTATAGTTCTTACAATAATGTAATTGTGAGTAAAACAAAGGTTAAATGCGAATAGTCCGTTGTGCCACTGTCCCACGGATCTGATCGCTAAAATCGAGCCCAAAGAGTCAATTACAAACAAACGGTGAAACTAATATAAAAGCGTATTAAAAAGAATCAACTGCTTTCTTTCTGAAAGATGCCTGTAAATGTTTCTTTGCAGCTTAAATAGTGTATATGAGGAGTAACAGATCTCAGGGGAAAAAGTCAGTTACATACATACAAACATACAGGTGAAGCTAATAAAAGCGTATTAAAAAATCAGAACACAAAAATTATAAGACAATATTTATCATCTTTTATATATTCATATATTTATATATACAATATATATAGTCCCGGCTGTTCCTGTTCGAGTCCCGGTGGTGTCATGCATGTTTGTAGTGGTTCGGAATTCACTTTAATTCGTAGGTGGCGGTCTAATACGACTGTAGAGCATTGAGCGCAGGGCTGGCCACCCTCCTCCGTAAAGAAACAAAACATCTTCTGTTCTCGAAATCTGCCAGTAGGCAGACGGACTTGGCCTACCATGGGGCTGTTGCGCTGCTAATGATGATGATGATATAAGTATAACAGACTTAAGATTAGTGTTAATTATTATTTATTTGTTAGCTGCATCAGCATTTTTTTTATGTACAAAATTAATGTAAGTTTACATTTTTTGATAATATAACGGTTGTTTCTTAAACGTAATCTGACCTGATGCATGGCACGAACACAACGAGAAGAAAACGATGCCTTCCATGATATGGGGCGAAAACCCGGAAAACTTCTATCACGCAAAAATAGCATATTCGTAATTTACTCTTTTAAAGTCAAGGGTTAATGTAGAGTTAAAAATCTTATCCTACAATTTTATTACTTAACTTGAGTTTTTAATTATTTATTTTTCAACAGGTGATATTTCACGAACATTGATCTTTTTTTTTTAAAACAAATGCTTAACGAACCTTTAAAATCCTTTTATTTTAATTTAATCAATTCACAGCTTTTAATCTGCTTAATAAATTCCGAATTCAGGATACATTTCCTTCTTAACCTTTTAACGCAAGCAATGTCCTTTTTTTTTTTAATTTTTTTTTTTCACCTTTACAGTTTTTCTAGTTTTCAACCCAATTAAGTGAAATTGTACTTTTAATTAATGTTTTACTGAAAAAGGAAAAGAATAATAAATGCAAGGACAATCCAGATTTTTTTATTTTTACTTCACCATTTTCCTTTCATTTTTTGCGTTCTTTTCCACTTCAATAATTCGTTTCCATTCATAAATGAACAGTTACGCAAAAAAGGAGGAAAAATTAAAACATTTTCTTTCATTTATAAGCGTAATGGAAAAGAAAAAATAGTGGATATCATTTCTTATAAAAAAAAATAATATGAATAAAAAAAAGTACTGATTGTTGGGTAAGTGCAAAATTGGAATGTCTTTTTTATTATTTTTTGTAATAGCAGGGTTTTAATTAAACGGAATGTCTTTTGTAACTCTATATGTAATGCATTCTAAAAAAAAAAAAAAAAAATGTTTACATTATTGAAAGCGAATAAATATTTATTAAGAACGTTTTTTTGAGGGCAAATTAAAAGTCTTTTTCTTCATTTTTGTCTGTAAATGGAATATTTGTTGGATTTTATTATTTATGAGTACACAAAAATCTTACAAAATAAATATAATCAATCATAATTGTAGCACTTTGATAAATAAATGAGAACACAAAAAACAATATTTATCATCTTCTGTAAATTCATACATTTAGGTACAATATATATATATATATATATATATATAGTCCTAGGGTACTGTCCGAACACAAGTCTGTAAATATTCATCGAAGTAATATTCATCAAAGTAGAGAAATTTTGACATAAAAAACCCTGGAATCGAAGAACTCAAAAAAAAAAAAAAAAAAAAAAAAAACGCATTGAATTTTTGTTCATAATTTGCTAATGTAGAATTTTTAGAATTTGAATTTTTATTTTTGTGTAATACTTCTTAGTTTTAAAGTCCTCTTTTTATACATATATGAACCAAATGAGTGCAAATATAAAAATTATTTATTAATGGGATTTAAATTTTTTAAATGTCTTCTTATTTTTATAGTCTTAATGTGTATGACCTATTTACTAAGTTTTCATAAACGGCTACCCTACGGCCCATATGGAATCATGGATGCGTGCCTGTATATATATATATGAATAATATATATGTATATATATATATATTATTCATATAACTCAGAAGTATAATTATGAATAATATGCACTCTTATAATTGATATTCTACTAATAGTGAAAGTATACACCTTCATTATTATATGAATACTTATTCAATATGAAATTTTTGAAATGAACTGAAACACCAAAAACAATTTTTTGGAGAATTTTATTCACTTTTTAGTGATGATCAGAACAATTGAAAGAAATTCATAATTTCGTAAAAATAATAAATTAGAATACAATCAACTATAAAAATTTTTTTTTTTTCTTTCTAATGCAGCTGGTAAACACAGACAGCCTGCTCTTGGATGCCTATAAGGCAAGTGCTGCACAAACGTACTCACTTTGCATGACCCAGGGGGCGTGTAACTTGAAGATAAGCCACGGACGCGGAGTAACATTGCCCCCTAAACGCTCTACGATCCTATTAGACCGGGACCTACTTTTTAAAGTGGATTCCGAACCACTACAATCAACCATAATACCGCCGGGACTCGAACCATCAAAACCTTGTTTTGGTACCGAGCAAATTCAAAGAAATTCCAATTTCGGCCATTCAGGTTCTACAATCACCTATAAAAAACTATATATCTAACTATATAATTATAAACTATACATATAATAAACTAACTAAATATAATACAACTAAATAATATTAACTATAATAAACTATAAAAACTAACTAACTAAAAATATAATAAATTAAATAAAATAAACTGTATGCAATTCACCCTTTCATTTTACTTAATCAAACATTTTAATTCAACCACATTATGCCAGATCTATTTACACTCAATTTTTTACCATAAAAGAAATTTAAGTACATATATACTGATGGTAATTAATGATTTAATATCATATTGCGAAATTCTCGTCCCAAATCATGCAATGATTATAATATAAATTACACCAATTGACACATGTTAATTTGGAACACGTAAATCATGGAACATAGTAATCGAATATATATATACTAGTACAAGTATATATATTACAACATATACATATGTATGCACACATATACATTACATGCACATACATACATATATACACAACAGATCTATATCGACATTTATGCCAGAAAATGTAATACATTTTACATATTCTTTTTAGCTTTAATTTGCGTTAAGTAAAAAAAAAAAATACCCTTTTTTTTTTATCAATTGACAAATTTTAACGAAAATAACCATGTCTGTAATTTAATGTTCATGTTTGTCGATATTTTATAACCTAATTACGCAATTAAAAATCCCATAAACCATTATTAAAAAATTTGGCTCTTTTGGAAATGGTCCGACTACCTGAAAAATTGTCATAGCCATTTTTAATAACAAGGTTATACAAAAAAAAAACTGTCATTTTGTCAACGCAGCTGAAACTTCCCAATACAGAAGAAACGTGTAAAAGGTATATGAAATATCTGCCAAAGGTTATCAAGACAGTAGTTAAACGTTAAGTCAGAGCGATTAAACTATTAGTTTATATGGGCGACGCCCTTGCAAAGCTGAGAGCACTACAGCCTGCAACTGAATCCTTCTCACAAAAAAATTGGTGTATAATTACATTATGAGACCACACAGACATTTGTTAAATGTATTAGGCTCGAACTCAGAGGCGAAATTATACTTTTACATATGTATAATAGCTTGATTTTTATCTTAAATTGGACCCCGCTCGGCAATTTGCTGTTAATTATATGATGTACATGAATTATGCATTTTTATTTGTTAGTCAGTAATAAATAACAATTGATAACTAGCTCATTTATTTATGTGGCATTGGTAAAATATATTGTATTAACATGCAAGTCAAATATATGAAATTGTAAATCTAATTAAATGACTAAATTCGGGCAATAAAATCATTTTAAATATATGAAATTCATCAATAATACCATAATTAATTGTAATAATTGATGAATTTGATCATGTGACTTTCCTAATATCGTTTCCATTTACTTTTTTGCATTTAATATAATTAGATAATGGAGGATATTGTAATATTTAATACAAAAAATGAGTGGACATTGTATATTATTTATTAGCTCATTAATTTAACATGAATGATATTTGAATTGATATGAAATGATAATGATATGAAAATAAAAATAATAATGATATATGATAATGATAATGAAATGATATATTTGAAATTTATAATTTCAAAAATTATAATTTTTCCGTCTACTTTAACATTTAATATAATTGGGTAATGGATGTAACGTTAAACAAATATGAATGAACATTGTATAATATGCTGAGCATTGTTTAATACGAATGATATTTGAAATGATAACGAAATGATATAAAAATGATAGTAATAATGATATATTTGAAATGATATTTATAATTTCAAAAATTATATTTTCACATGAAATTTGAGTAAAAACTTTTATTAAAGTGATGATTTCATTTTTAAATATATAAAATCAATCAAATTTAAATATAAAAAAATCATTTTTTTTTTTTTTTTTAAATATATAAAATGTTTCAATAATTCGGTAATTTTCATTTAATATAATTAGATATTGCATGATATTATAACATTTAACACAAAAATAAGTGAACATCGTATATTATTATTTATTAGCTCATTAATTAAATAGTGATACTACAAAATTTGAAATGTTAATAATTTCAAAATTATAAACATATTCCCATGAAATTTGGTTAAAAACAAATCATTTTTTGTTAAATTGATTTTTAACATGTGGCAATAAATTCATTTTAAATATATAAAATTCTTTAATAATTCGATAATTAATTGTAATTCTTGAGGAATTTGGTCACGTTACTTTCTAATATCATTTTGCATTTACTTTTGCATTTAATATTATTAGATGATGAATGCTACAGCTAATTATATGATGTACATGATAATAATAACAATTGATAACCAACTCATTTATTTATGTGACAATACTAAATATATTGTATTAACATTTAAGTAAAAATATGTAAAACTGAAAATCTGTATTAAATTGATTATTCTAATAAAATGATTTAATGGGCAATAAAATGATTTTAAATACAAATTTTTTTTCAATAATTAGATAATTAATTGTAGTAATTAATGAATTTAGTCACGTGACTTTCCTAATATCGTTTCCATTTATTTTTGCATTTAATATAATTATATAATGAATGATATTGTAACATTTAACACAAAATGAGTGAACATTGTATATTTATTAGCTCATTAATTTAGTATGAATAATATTTGAAACGATAAAAAAATGATAAGAAAAGGATAATGAAACGATATATGATAATGAAAGGATAATTATAATGAAAAAAATTAATGAAATGATAATTATAATGATAATAATGAAATGATAATTATAATGATAATAATGAAATGATAATTACAATGATAATAATGAAATGATAATTATAATGATATATAATAAAATGATAATGATATATGATAATGAACTGATAATGATATATGATAATGAAAACAATAATGATATATTTGAAATGATAATGAAATGATATTTAGAATTTCAAAAATTATAATTAATTTCACATGAAATTTAATTAAATTTATTTTTTAAATTAATTACATTTAATGAAATTTATTAAGCATTTTTATTAAATTGACGATTTTTAACACCCTGGCAATAAAATCATTTTAAATTATAAAAAGTTTTCATTAATTCGATAATTTTTTATTTTTGCATTTAATATAATTAGATAACGGGTGATATTGTAACATTTAACCCAGAATTGAGTGAACATTATATATTATTTATTAGGTCATTAATTAAATAGTGGTATAATAAAATTTTAAATTATAATAATTTCAAAAATTATAATTATTTTTTTCCATGAAATTTTAGTAAAAAATTTTTTTATTATATAGATTTTTAACAATTGGCTATATAATCATTTTAATATATAAAATTTTTCAATAATTCGATAATTGATAGTAATATTCCATGAATATGGTCACGTGATTTTCCTACTATCATTTCCATTTGCTTTTGCAATTAATATAATTAGATAATGGATGATATTGCAACATTTAACATAAAAAATGAATCAACATCGTATATTACACTCATGTCCATAAATTAAGGATAATTCAGAATCACACAGAAATTGATCTCTAAAATAAAAATTTCACCTGTATATTATCACACACATCTTAAGAAGAATATGCAAATTACAGAAACCACCAGATGGCGCGGATGAGTACGTCACAATGAAGAGTGTAAGAGAGGGGTATATAAGGAATGGTGGCAAAAAAGTGAAATTGTTCACAAGCGCTTTAAAAGCCTTTAAAGTGCAATAACCGCATAGTTACGGCACAAAGGAAGCATTTGGAGGATTTTTTAAGTGGTAGAATTATCGGACGACTGGAATGTGGACGTACCCAGCTGGAAGTATCCGAGGAACTTAAAATCATTTAGTGTCATCTCCAGGCTTTGGCAACGATTCAAGATGATGGTAATGTGAGTAGATGTTACAGCACAGGTCGCCCCCGAGTTACAACGCCGAATGAGGACCGGTTTTAGTTACTGCCAAAAGAAACAGACGGAACAGCATCAGATCTGTCTCGTCAGCTCTCTTCAGCTACCGGAACGACAGTTTCAAGGCAGACCGTGTACAGACGCTTTTGGTCTATATGCTCGTAGGCCTGTCAGATGTGTTCCACTTTACCGCAACTCACTGTCGCCAGCGATTAACCTGGGTAGAGAACATGCATTATGGTCACCGCAACAATGGTCTGGTGTGATGCTTTCCGACGAGTCCAGGTTTAGTTTGCAATCTGATTCTCCCGGACTTTCATATGGAGCGCCAGTACCCGTTACCACAAGAAAACACCATTGAACGACACCGTTACGGTGGTGCAGTATGGCTCGTTTGGGAGTAATTATTCTTGGTTCCAGACGACCTGCATGTTCAGAGTGTAACGATTACAGGCCACATCTATCGGGATGTCATTCTGGAACAAATGTTCGTTTGTTTCAGGGCGCCATGGGGGCTGAATTTCTGTTTATGGATGACAACGCCCGTCCTCACCGTGCAAACATTGTAGACGAATGCCTTCAATTGGAGGATATCACCCGTATGGATTGGCCAGCATACTCACCGGAATTGAATCCAATAGAGCATGTGTGGGATATGCTTGGCCGACGAATTGCAGCCCGTCAACCCCCTCCCACCTGTCAACCGGAACTTCGGAGGGCATTGCTTGATGAGTGGTGTAATATTCACCAAAGATCAGATTGATAATTTGATACTCAGCATGCCTAGGCGTTGTAAGGCCTGTATTGCATCGTCTGGGAGACATACTCCATATTAACCATCATACTAACCATGTTATACTGTTTTTGAAATTAGCTCCAGGGTGAGTAAAAATCCATGAAATTTTTATTAATTATGTCAAACATATAGCATCTTTTTGCTCTTTTACCTTTTGTTTAATAAATAGACTTTTTTACAAATAAGTCAAATTTGTTTTGCTTCTGTCTCTTTCTTTGCCTGAGATTCATTAATTAATTTATGGACATGAGTGTATTTAATAGCTCATTAACTAAATAGTGATATTGTAAAATTTAAAAGTTTAATAATTTTAAAAATTATACATATTTTCCCATGAAATTTAGTTAAAAAAAAATTTTTTACAATGATTTTTAACAAGTGGTAAAAAATCATTTTAAATACATAAAACATTTTTTAGGAATGTTCTTTTTCTTTCCTATATAGGAATGCTCACCGAATGCCTTCTGCAACATTCTATAAGTTTCCGCAAGCAAAATTTAACGCAAGTTCTTTGCTCAATGAATTCAGACGTTTCAAAAATTGCCGGTATCCGTTTTAGCGTCTCGCAAGAGCCAGGCGTAACTCAAACACTATGAATATTTTGACGTGAAATTTCACACAGATGTCAAGGACAGTGCCAGCAACCTAAAACGAAAAACAAATATAAATTCCATAAGCCCCGGGAATTTTAAATTGAAAATTGGATAGTAGAAGAAGAATTCATTTCAGATAGAAGAATTTATATTATGATATGTTATTAAAATAATATCCTATTTGCAGGTGTTTTTAGAAGTGCATTATTATTATTATTATTATTATAATTATTTAATAAAATATTTCTCACCCAAATCAAGCTTTTATTTTAAGGACATTTTAAATTGCTTAAAATTCTCTGGTAAATTGAATTTCTTAATGCTGCGAGTCATTTAAAAAAAATGACCAAAATGATATTTACTACTTTTAATCATTAATTTATTCTGGATTAAATTTAATTTATAAAATAATAATAGTATTTTTATCCCAGCTGTCTAAAAATTTTTTTTGCCATGTCTATCTCTAATTGAGTTTTTTTTTTTTTTTTTTTTTTTTTTTTTTTTTTTTTTTTAATGTACGGAATGATGACAAAATTCGGAGAATAAAATTGCATTTTTGAATAACAAAACAATATTTGATCTACTCTAATATTTTCATTACATGTATTGATTACGTATATGTTATGAAAATTAAAAAAATAATTAAATTAAAAAAAAAAAAAAATTAAAAATTAAAAATTAAATTCTTCTAAGACAAATATAAAAACACAAGTAAATCTATTTTTCCTTAATTAAAATTTCTTTTTTAATTGCCTTCAAAATTCATATATATGATCCATATATAAAAGTATACCATCAATTATTTCGGAATTGCATGCTATTAATATTAACAAACGTTAAATATTTTTAGAAATAGATTCATTTTTTTAGTTCCTTTAAATATACATATTTTTTTAATAATAATGACTCTGTATATCATTTGTATCTCAATAATAAAATATCGGTAAAATTTTGTTTGAATAAATTTCAGTTATTTACATTTTTTTTCCCATTTGGTACACAGCAACATTTAGACTAAGTCCAAGAGCACATGTGGTCTCATGGAAGGATGGAGCAGCTTCTGTTGTGATGTAGCATCCCTAGGTAGAAGTCTGACTAGGCACCGTGACGCTGAAAAAGGAGGGCAGTACCTTCAAGTAGGACTTTTAGGGGAAATACCCCCATTTGCATAATGTATGGAAGAAAACCCGGAAAAAACAGAACAAGTAGTCCGACTAACGAGACAAGAGGCTGTACATCACAAACGCCGTCGAGTCTCCTTGTTTTTTTGCAACAGTGTCTACAGCAAAGCCGCCAGTGGATTGAACCTCAGCCCTATGCTCACTAGAGGCACGCGTTGGTACTGAGTCACGAGTTGGGCATTATTTACATTTACATTTCTGAATCGGTGATAAACACGTGAAATTTTCAAATGAAGGAATCTGATTGGCTGGTGTTCTATGCCGTACGATTTTAATATCTTTCAAGACCCTCCTTTAGCTCTTCTGTTTGGCATGAGGAGAAGGGTGTGAACTTCAAGATATTAACTTTGGGGTGTTTGTTAAGAAATTTTGGGCATAAAGTGGGTGTTGTATAGCAGCTCCCTAGTAGGACATCTTAGTTACCTCTGAATCTGGCAGTCTGATGACCAATTGGCTCGCGCTCTGGTCTTTAGTACCACAGGTTTCCGGTTCGAATACTGACGGTGGCATTGTTTTGCAGGGGTTTGGAAACAAGTTTGTTAGTGGTTTAGAATCAGAGGGCCTGTTGGGTGAGTGACTAACTCTCATGCGTGCGCTACTTCCGGTTTCGGGTTCGAATCTCGGTGGTTTCGTGGATATTTGTAGTGGTTCGGAATTTACTTTAAGCCATAGGTCTCGGTCTACTATGACTGTAGAGCGTCACAGAGCCCTGTCAGACTTCCCACCCACATCATTCTCAAATTGTAAAGGGGCAATTCAGCTCTAGGCACAGTGATGTGATGTGGTGTAGTAATAGTAGTGGTTCGGAATCCATGTTAAACTGTAGGTCAGGTTTAATTAGTCAAAAGTGTGCGTAAAATGACCATAGAGCGACAAATCAAACCAAACCTCTGAACCTACTATACATTTGACGTTGTAAGAAAAAAAAACCGAATCCAGCCCAAAGTGACAACAATAAAACAACAACTTATAAACTTCTTTGTGTATTGCACTTTTGTATGTACACTTCTGATAAAATAAATTGTTTGTTTCTATGAAATTTATTTCCTTATTTTTCCACTGTTGATTTTACATGATGAGAACTGATTGTGTCCCAGTTATACCAGCAGAATACTGATTTCGATGAAATTAAACAGTTTTCTTCTCTCTTGGAGATTATTTAAATAGCATACTGATCTTATCTCAATACAAATACAAAAGAAACACTTTTGGGCTGGGAAAATTGTTTACATTTCCCAAGTCTTTGTGTGTTTATCAGAAAAGTATTCATGTGATTTGGTATTCAGTGCCATTTGTTACCACATGTTTTGCAATTTTCTGTCATTTCTTATCAATACAATTGAATTAAAGTCTAAACTTTCATTTTTGGTGCTTGTAGCATAATTGTACATTACATATTATATTCGAAATTATAATAAATTTTTGTAAAACACTTTTGTCGATTAATTACAGTATAGATTATGATCCGCTTCTAGTATATTAAACAGTAAGCATTTAAATTTGAAAAAAAAATGTATTCTAATATATACAAAGAAAAATTAAAGAATGTTTGCCAGTTTCGCTTCAGCCAAAATGCTTTATCATTTGGCTAATTACCTTATTATTTATTTGTTGCCTGACAAACTTTTAGACCTACGGTTTAAAATGGATTCCGAACCACTACAAGCATATATGGCACCGCCGGAATTCGAACCTGAAATTTGTGGTGAAGACCGCCAGAGAGCAAGTCACTCGGCCATCAGACCCTCTTTGTTTATAAAAATTCTAAAATGTGGGATTCTCGTATGTGTTATTTGGTTCATGTATAAAACATCATCATCATCATCATCAATAGCAAGGGACAAGGATCCGCCAGTTCTTAACCTTTAGTACAGCAAAATCTTTTTCAACTGCGTCTATCTATTGCAACCTGGGTCGTCCTCTTTCTGTTTGTCCCTGCGACTTTGCCAAAACAAGCATCTTTACAAGGTTTAAATCATTCATTCTCAATACATGAGCAGCCCAATTCAATCTATTGATCTTAATAATTATTATAATACCTGGGTCTGTATAGCATTTAAGGCTCGTGCTCACGGCGAGAAGATGCAAGCGAAAAATTTGACCAATCACTAGCCTCACAGCGGACGCATGAAACCGGTTTGCAGTCCGCCGCTTGAGTTGCCCAACTTTCAACTCGAAGCGGTTTTTCACTAGGCGTAATGCTATTTCTGACGTTTCGCTGTGAAGGGGTTGAAAAATTTTGTCGCTTGCCTCTTGAATCTTCACATCTCTCGCCTCGGTGGGAACGAGCCTTTATAAATGTCTGCGTTGTACCGTCTTCTCCAACAATCACTTTCTCTAACAACAACAAAATAGCCCTTAAAATCTTTCTCTCAAATAGACCGAAATGGGCCTCATCAGATCTTGCCGAAGTCAAGTTTCAGAGCCACAGACCAAAATAGGTCTAAGAAGGGTTTTATATAACAAGAATATAGTTTTTCTGCTGATTAACTGGGATTTAAACAGATTTCTTAACCCTAAAATTCTGTTTTTTTTTTTTTCAGATAAGATATTATTTTGGTAATTAATTTCTGATCCTAAGCATTCAAAACTATGTACAGATTCAAAAGCGTAAGTGCCTAAGGTAATATTGGGTGTATCCTGACAAATAATTTTTGAGGAAAGCATATATTTCGTTTTCTCCTCTTTTATGTTTAGATGCAAAGTACCTGCAGCCAATTCAAAAGCTCGAAAACCTTATGTGCAAAACATATTCTATATTAAAATTGTAATCAAATTTGTAATATAATAAAAAATAATCTCTAATAATAATCGTTCATATCTCATTTACAAAAGCAGTAGATTCAAATGAATTTCGCATTTTATGCTTACATTTTCCATTTGTTAATTTTATATAATTGATTTAATTACATATAATGAATAAATTTTCACAATACAACATAATTAATTAAATTTCTTATAGAATTTTTAATTTTTGCATAAATAACAAAAAAATGACTAGATTACTGAATTATGTCTCACTTTTTGTGACACTAAGTCGTTTGGTTCATGCATAAAACATATTCTATGTTAAAATTGCAATCAAAGCCGTAATATTATAAAAATAATCGTTCATATTTTATTTACAAATGCGTTTTTAAAAGCGGTAGATTCACAAGAATTCTGTATTTTATGTTTACATTTTCCATTTGTAATTTAGCTCAGTTTTCATTAAAACAGGGAACACACACAAAAAAAAGATTAAAAAAAAAATAATAATAATGGCATCACCGGAAATGTAACCTTTAATTTTACCATATAGTTAAATTTTTAAACACATGGTATTCTTTTAAACTTAAAAACATATATGCATATATATATATATATATATATATATATGCATATATGTTTTTAAGTTTAAAAGTTAATTAAGTTTAAGTTTAAGTTAAGTTTTTAAGTTTATATATATATATATTGCAACGTTTATTAATTTAATAGTTTAATTTCCCAGTATTGATAACATAAAATTAAAATGTAAAATTCGAGTTAAATTTTCTGTACTTTATAATAGGTGATTATTGAAAAATATATTTTAGCATCATCATCATCAGTGGCGCAACAGCCCCATGGTGGGCCAAGGCCGTCTGTCTACTAGCAGATTTCGTGACAGGAGATGTTTTCTTTTTATGGAATAGTTTTTCCCAACACTCTACAGTCATATTAAATCGGGACGAACAGTTTAAACTGGATTCCGAAAAACTACAAACAACTATGGGACCACCGGGACTCGAACGCGAAACCTATGGCACCGCCGGCACTCGAACCCCAAACCTATAGCCCTCAGCTCTAGTCACTCGGCCCTCAGGCACCCTTAATTTTATATAATTGTTTTAATTACATATAATGGATAAATTTTCATCATAATACACAATTGTTTTGAATTGAGTTTTATTTATTTATTAATTTTTTTGCATAAATATTATTACATTGAAACATGAAACATGCTTACATATGAAACGGGCCTGAATGGCCGAGTGGCTAGCGCTCGGTACCACAGGTTTCGGGTTTGAGTCCCGGCGGTGCAATGGATGTTTGTAGTGGTTCGAATCCACTTTAAACTGTAGGTGCCGGTCTGTTTAGCCTAAAGTGTGCACAAGATGACCGTAGAGCGAAAAACCAAACAAAACTACATATGAAACATATTCTATGTTAAAATCGCAATCAAATTCGTAATATAATAAAAATAATATCTAATAATCGTGCATATTTCATTTACAAATGCGGTGTTTTTAAAAGCGATAGATTCACAAGAATTTTATGTTTACATTTTCCATTTGTAATTTAGCTCAGTTTTCATTAAAACAGAGAACAAAAAAAAAAAAAAAAAAAAAAAAAAAAAAAACTAATGGCTTCACCGGAAATGTGGGCATTAGATTAATTCCGAAAACACAAAAAGCGTTGATTTTCTGTAATTAGGAAACCTACGCTAGCATCGGTGATTTTTAATTAAAAGATTTAAGTTGGTGATTATTTTGTTTTCGTTGCAAATTTACGGTTTCTTTTACTTCACTGTCGGAATGGGAGAGAAATTAGAAGGAAACACCGGTTTTATTTACAAAAGAGGCGCTGAAAAATTTTATTTACCTTTGTAATGGTAATAATTAACTTTAGTAATTAGATTTGTAAGTTTTAATAATTTATTTAAACATGATATTTGTAAAGCTAATTAAAGGAGTAATTCGCTGTATCAAATAAGTTTATTTATGTTGGTAATGTATTAATAAAATAAATAATATTTAAAGAAAAATATTTAAAATAAAAAATACCGTGTATTTAATGTTATCTACATGTTATTTATGTTATAAATGATACCTATGTTATATTATTACATATTACCTATGTTATGTTATAAATATTACCTATGTTATGTTATAAATATTACCTATGTTATATTATTACATATTAATGTTATGGTATAAATGTTACCTATGTAATATCATTACATATTACCTATGTTATAAATGTTACCTATGTTATGTTAATTATTAAATATTACCTATGTTATAAATATTACTTACGTTATATTATTGCTTATTACCTATGTGTGTTATAAATGTTACTTACATTATATTATTGCCTATTATCTATGTTATAAATATTACCTATGTTATATTATTACCTATTACCTATGTATGTTATAAATGTTACTTATTTTACTACCTATTACCTATGTTATGTTATAAATGTTACATTTAATGTTACCATGTATTTAAATTTTTAAATATATGGTATTCTTTTTTAAATTAAAAAAAAAAATCTATTTTGCAACTTTTATTAATTTAATAGTTTAATTTCCCAGGATTGATAAAAATAAAATTAAAATGTAAAATTTGAGTTAAATTTTTTGTACTTTATAATAGATAACTGTTGAAAATATGTTCACTTTGTTCAATTTTTAAAAATCATAAAAATATTCTGACATAAAAATGTTGGCCATATTGAAAAAATATCAAGAATTGTTTTGATAATTTTTAGCTTACTAATTCATATACTATAAATCTTTAAAATTTTTATTTTAATTTAATAAAGCTATACAGATTGAAAATGATTTTTAATAATAAGAATAATAATAACATGCTGAATTGATTAAGAATAGAAAATGTTTCAATATTAAACCGTTGTAAAATAAACTTTTTTGGAAATAATATGTATCTATCAAATAAATTTTTCAATTTTTTTTAATCTAAATTTAAAAATCTAACAAATGTAAAAAAAAATCAAAACATTCATCTGCTAATTAAAAATTCTTCCAAATTGAAAAAAAAAATATTTTATTATATAACTTCCTTATTATTAAAATATTAATTATTATATTATTAATTTTTATAGTATTCGATTATCTATCATGTTGAATAAAGTTTTTCATACTGTCAAAAAATTTTATTTCTTATTAGAGGGGTAAAAAAAAAATCATTTTGCGATAACGTTTGCATGTCTCTAAGCGTTGTTTCTTTTTCTGCTAATAGATGGCGCTGTGTTGTGAGGTTTTTATTGCAAAACAGTAAAGATGTTCTTAAGAATTTGCAATTTTACGGACATTACGTTGCTATATTATTACATCGCTAAAATGTCCAGATTTAAATTATAAAAGAATTAAATTACCATTATTATTAAGTGACTATTGTCAACTAATAATTTGTACATTATTTGTGTTACAAAATTTAATACGTTGTATAAATTGTCTAGCAGATATATAGTGGTTCAAACAGATGTTTTAAAAAAATTGGGTGTATTATAATTTTATACATCTTAACTTTTTCTTAATTTATTGGGTGCGCAGAAGATCTACCTCCCGTGGTGCACCTGGTAACACATTTTTAGTGGCTAAAAGATCTGCAACTTGGCATTATTGTTAGATTAATGAACTCGGCTTCAGCATGTTTTTGTTGTATTTGTTGTATTATTTTGTTGTTGTTGTACGTTATATGTTTGGTTTTTTTCGATGTTCTTTTTTTGTTGTAACTGTTCATAGACTGCTATTGGGGGAAAAAAAAAAAAACTTTTTATTAAAGGAACAAATAAACAATATGATCTAAACATTGTTAAAAAAGGTAAACTACGCATGAAAATAATACCACTATATATATTACAATATTTTAAAATAAAATAACAATTTTATGGTCATAAAAAACACATGATTTTACCTTGATTTCATTAGAAAAATCTTCATTATTAATATATTTTATTTTAAATTTCTAGAT